>QXTE01000144.1:2250238-2354480 GCA_003942145.1 Platysternon megacephalum | reverse complement strand
GGGGGGGGGGGGGGGGGGGGGGGGGGGGGGGGGGGGGGGGGGGGGGCGGCATTACCGTGCGGCTGGGTGAGGCCGGGGGGAGGAAGGAGCCGGGGGGGCTCAGGCCGGGGGGGGCGGCATTACCGTGCGGCTGGGTGAGGCCGGGCGCCAGCAGCACGGCGCTCAGGGCGGTCACCGCCACGCAGAGGGTGGCCGAGCGGCCACATCCCCGGCCAGGCCCCGCCATCCCCGCGCCGCCGGGAGGGACTCCGCTCTCCCCGCCCCCGGGGGCTGCGGCTTCCGGGCGGGGCGGGGCTGGGCCGGGAAGGGGGAGGGCGCTGGCAGCACGTAGCAGCGGAATCGGGCCCAGCTTCCCCCGGCACCGGAGAAGGCCGGAGCCGGGCTGGGGGCTGGAGCGCGGGCGGGGTCCGGGCCCGGGAGGCGGCTGAGGTAAGTCCCGGCCCGGGGGGCGGGCACGGCCGGGTATCGCAGCGGGCGCCGGCGGGGCTCCGCGAGCTCTGTGAGGCGCCTGCACCGGAGTCACGCCGGAGTCACACCGGCTCGCGGGGGTGACAGACACACCGATCGGGCTGAGACGCCTCGGTTGGCAGTAGCAGCCTCTCTCCAGGGGTACCCTAATGTCCGGCCGTTACTGAATGGGCAGGGCCGGAGCCGGAGGCACCTGCTGACAGGACGGGAGGAGCCGGAGCCTGTACCGGGTAGGTGCATGGGCCTGATGGATCCCAAAGAAACCCAGCCCCAGTGAGTGGTTCCCAAGTGCATGGGGCAGGGAAGGGGGCCTGTTTGACCTGCGCAGTGGCCCTCAGTTTGGGGGAAGTGATTTGCCTTTTGCAGTATTGAGGTGACTGGTTAATAAATATTGTCAGGGGGGTTTCAGGTTTCGATTCCTGCCCTGGGATAGTTAAATAGACTTGATTTGGTATTTTGAATGTTTGCAATCTGCCTTTTCTCCCTTGTCGTTCCCTCGATGCTTCATATTGTCACCCTCAGAATTGCAGCGGTAAGAGCAATCTCAGGCACTGATCTGTTCAGACAGGCCCCTGTCCAAGGCCCCCTGGACCTCAGTGGAATGGGGCTCAGCCCAGGTTCAGGGACTACAAGGGGTTTGCAGCAGGACCGAAACATGCTCTGCTCTGTGATTGCTGGGCACAGGAGAGTGCATTTCAGATACAGTTTGATTCTAAAGTTCACTGAATTCATCATTTGAAGTCTCTTTATTTGTTAATAGTCAGATTCTGCTCTTCTCAGGAACATACTGGCCCTGGATGCTTGGGATTTTAATTTTACTGCCTGTCCCCCGCTCAAGTGGTCTGTGTCCCTATCTCTTTCAATTTCACAGACACAAGCCTGTCAGCAGTTCTCTGTGTGAAGTAACAGACTGGATGTGGTGGAATACCCCACAGTGCCCCAGTACCAAGAGTGGTCTCAGCACTGAGGAATGCACCCCACCAATATGACAGCGTCAGTCCTTCCCTTCTCCCTGCCTCTGCAGCTCTGCTTTCCTCTCCCTGGGTCCATGCAGAGCTCCTTCATTTCCTGGACAAAGCAGATTTGTGGATTGGGGCCTATGTTTGTAAAAATCACAAAAAAGGATAGGGGATGCGGAGGCAGGAGTAGAACTTGAAGTGACTTTTAATGCTTTTTTTTTAATCAGCTGACTCTGTTTCACACTGATGGTGTCTCTTTAAAGATCTTATGGAGTATTTGGGTGGCTAGAGGGGGAGGGATTTGCAGAAAAGTCCCCCAAACATTTGTCCCCCGTCTTTCCTTGTCGCAAAAGAGTGTTGTGTTTACTGGGTTGTTTGTGTATTACAGAGAATGTAGAAGATAGCAACATGGACAAAAAACTCCATTACGTTAAAAAAGAGCTGCTCCGAAGGGAAATTCCTCCAGTCTTGTTGGTGCTGCTGCTTCTAGCTGTGCTGCTGCTGAATTTCCTTCTGTACATGCATCTCAACAATTTCTCCTTCACCACCGGGCAGCCTGACGTGGACTCCAACCTCTGCCCATTTGGGTACTTCAGATTAGGACCACTGAAAAATTGCTCGCCGTGGCTGTCTTGTGAAGCCATAAATACAGAAGTCAGGAAACTGAAGTGTGTTGGTGAAGGGGCTGTGAAAAAGGTTAGTATCATGATGGGTAGGTGGATCTCCAAGAGGAAAAGTTCACATGGTGTGTTGGCTGATTATCAGTGCTTATGCTGCTTCTGGGATAATTGTCTCCACAGTAGCTAATTATTACAGAAACACAGAGAGTTATGATGACTATAGATGGCATAAACAGAATATGGACGAGATGATCTCATAGAGTCAGACTTTGCCTCACTTACACTGAATGGTAACTTACTCTCTCTGCAAGAAGTGCCACTGAAATCAACAGCACTGCTTGCGGAGTATGATGCTTCTCAGGGCTGGTCTTCACTAGTGAAGACACGCTCAAACCTGAGCATTCTCCCATCAATTTCTGTACTCCACCTCAACAAGAGGCGGAAGCAATGTTGGCGGGAGAGCATCTTCCGTCGACATAGCAGAGTGTGGACCCTGCAGTAAGTAGATCTAAGCTACATCGACTTGAGTTACGTTACTAACTAGGGCTGTTAAGCGATTAAAATAATTAATTGCGATTAATTGCGCTGTTAAACAATAACAGAATTCCATTTATTTAAATATTTTTGATGTTTTTACATTTTCAAATATATTGATTTCAATTATAACACAGAATACAAAGTGCACAGTGCTCACTTTATATTTATTTTTATTACAAATATTTGCTCTGTAAAAAACAAAAGAAATAGTATTTTTCAATTAACCTCATACAAGTACTGTAGTGCAATCTCTTTATCATGAAAGTTGAACTTACAAATGTGGAATTATGTACAAAAAAAACCTGCATTCAAAAATAAAACAATGTAAAACTTTAGAGCCTGCAAGTCCACTCAGTCCTACTTCAGCCAATCGCTCAGACAAACAAGTTTGGTTACAATTTGCAGGAGATAATGCTGCCCGCTTCTTGTTTACAATGTCACCTGAAAGTGAGAACAGGCGTTCACATGGCACTGTTGTAAACAGCGCCGCAAGATATTTACATGCCAGATGCGCTAAAGATTCAATATGTCCCTTCATGCTTCAACCATCATTCCAGAGGACATGTATCTATGCTGATGACGAGTTCTGCTCGATAACGATCCAGAGCAGAGCGGACTGATGCATGTTCGTTTTCATCATCTGAGTCAGATGCCACCAGCAGAAGGTTGATTTTCTTTTTTGGTAGTTCGGGTAGTTTCCACATCGGAGCACTGCTCTTTTAAGACTTCTGAAAGCATGCGCCACACCTCGTCCCTCTCAGATTTTGGAAGGCACTTCAGATTCTTAAACCTTGGGTTGAGTGCTGTAGCTATTTTTAGAAATCTCACATAGGTACCTTCTTTGCGTTTTGTCAGATCTGCAGTGAAAGTGTTCTTAAAATGAACAACATATGCTGGGTCATCATCCGAGACTGCTATAACATGAAACATATGGAAGAATGAGGGTAAAACAGAACAGGAGACATACAATTCTCCCCCAAGGAGTTCACTCACAAATTTAATTAACACATTTTTTTAACGAGCATCATCAGCATGGAAGTATGTCCTCTGGAATGGTGGCCGAAGCATTAAGGAGCATACGAATGTTTAGCATATCTGGCATGTAAATATCTTGCAACGCCAGCTACATAAGTGCTATGTGAATGCCTGTTCTCACTTTCAGGCGACATTGTAAATAAGAAGCAGGCAGCATTATCTCCCGTAAATGTAAACAAACTTGCTTGTCTTAGTGATTGGCTGAACAAGAAGTAGGACTGAGTGGACTTGTAGGCTCTAAAGTTTTATATCGTTTTGGTTTTGAGTGCAGTTATGTAACAAAAAAAAAATTACATTTGTAAGTTACACTTTCACTATAAAGAGATTGCACTACAGTACTTGTATGAGGTGAATTGAAAAACACTATTTATTTTATCATTTTTACAGTGCAAATATTTGTAATATAAATATTAATATAAAGTGAGCACTATACACTTTGTATTCTGTGTTGTAATAGAAATCAATATATTTGAAAATGTAGAAAAACATCCACAAATATTTAATAAATTTCAATTGGTATTCTATTGTTTAACAGTGCGATTAATCACAATTAATTTTTTTTTAGTTAATCGCGTGAGTTAACTGCGATTAATCGACAGCCCTATTACTAGCGTAACTCAAATCGCATAGCTTAAATCGACCAGCAGCAGTAGTGTAGGCAAGCCCTCAGATCGAGTAAGGGTGGCAGGAGAGAGAGTGGTCTGTATAAGTTCTCTCTTCTAGACAGTTTGATTTAGTGGCCGATTTGCATTTAATCCATGTCATATGCTCATGAGGGGAGCACAAGAGATCAGTAAATACTATATGCAGGAATTATCATGTCAGTGCTGTGTAGCTAGCAGTAACTCCACTGTAACATACAAAGACTCACCTAATAACTTCAGTAGCAGTTGAAGTCTAGTTTGTAATTGTGTAACTTGTTCCTTTAACAGCATTGTGTCTCGTGAATGTATAGCTTGCAATGTTCCATTACCTGCAGGTCCATAATAGCTTCTACTGATCAGTAGGAAAAGGTTCCAAATGTCTTGCTTGTCTCTTGCTTTGTTTTTAGGTCTTTCTTTCTGAATGGAAGGAAAACAAAGTATCCCTTTCCCAGCTCGCCAACTCAGAGCTGAAGGAAGATTTTCTTCATGGACTGAAGATGCTGAAGTCTCTCCAGAGCAAGTATGTTGTCAGACTGCTCGGCTATTGCGAGAAGCAGTTCACAATCCTTACCCAGTATCACCCGTTAGGCTCCCTGAAGAGCCTGAATGAAATGCTGGACCTTCCCAAATATAAGGGCTTCAATACTTGGCATCGCAGATTCATGCTCGCAATAGACTATGTGAGCATCATCCATTATTTGCACAACAGTCCTTTGGGCACCTTAGTAATGTGTGATTCCAATGGCTTGGACAAGGTGTTATCGCAGTATCTGCTGACAAGTGACTTTCATGTTCTGGTGAATGACTTGGATGCCTTGCCTCTCGTGAACAAGAGCGCTGGCAGGCTGGTGAAGTGTGGCCATCGGGAGCTCCAAGGCGAGTTTGTAGCTCCTGAACAGCTTTGGCCCTATGGGGAGGAGGTGCCATTTGAAGACGACCTCATGCCTCCATATGACGAGAAGACGGACATATGGAAAATCCCTGATGTCTCCAATTTTTTCTTGGGCCACGTTGAAGGGAGTGATATTGTCAGGTTCCATTTGTTCGACATCCATGCAGCATGTAAGAAGAAGAACCCAGCTGAAAGGCCTTCCGCCCAGATGGTCATGGACACATACAGGAAAATTTTAACGTTGCTGCTCAGAGAGTCTGCCATGCCTGGTACCAGGGAAATGTTATAAATAATTGTGAGAAGACATACATGTACTCTGGTTGATGTCCTTTTATTTATTTAGCACCCACAGGGTGCTAGGTCCTTTACAAGCAGGACAAGGTCCCTACCCAAAGAACAAAGGAGACAAAATTGACACTAGTGATGGTTTGAAAAAAGGTAAATCTGTTTCATGAAAAAAAAAAAAAAGAAATGTTTGGCCAAACCCCCCCAATTTTGAGGGGGTTTAGGGTTTTTTTGTATCTCCCCCTCTCCCTTTTCCTTTTTTGCCACTAGAAGAGGAGGGGCAGGAAAGGAAGATGAAGCGGGGGTGGTATTTTTGGTTTTGGAAAAAAATGGTGTGTTTTTTTTGTTTTTTAATCAAAACATTTGAAAAATTCTTTTTCAAAAATTCCACAAAAAATTCTGTTGTTTTTTTTAAAGGCCAGTTTTTGTCAAAAAATGGTTTGAACGAAAAATTTCATCCAGCTCTGATTTGCACCTGGAGGATTGGAGAAAGGAGAGCAACAAATAAGCAAAGTGATCCAGATGAGAGAGAGGCATATTCCTTATTAGCTCCATACCACTACCTTGTCTAAACAGTGCCCTCCTCCTCTTCTTTGCACCTTCCTCTCACCAATCATTGGGGGCTGTTCTAATGGCCAGCCAGCACCCTGCGGTACTGAACAGATCTCCCTAGGGGAGGCACAGTGAGCTGGTGTCTCCAGCTGTTTATTGGGGCAGGAGTCTGTCATGGCTGGTCAGATATCTGCCGCCTGAGCAGCTCCCATCTCCTGGAGATGTGATATGTCAGTCTCTCTAGGCCTAGCTGGAGGTAGTAGCAAGAGCCTGTCTTCAAGGCCCCCCTTGTTCAGAGCAGCTACTTGCTGGCTCTGCCTCCTTCTGCTTGGGGGGGCATGGGTGAATTCTGGCTCCAGCTGGATGGGGGACGGGGAAGCCCATCCTGTCAGCTCTACTGTCACCTTTCTGTCTGTGGGCCCAATTGCTATTGGTCCAGCTCCCACAAACATGCTGGGCACTTCAGACATACAAACATTACAGGTGTCTGCCCAAAAGAGATTGCAATCCAAAAAGTGAACATACGGACAAAGGAGCGGGAAACACACTGCCTTGATTTTCAAACCCTTGCCCACTTACCCATTATATTCTCATAAAGGCCCTTTGGAGCAAGAGCCTTGTTTTCCCACTGCTGTGTGAAGTGACTAGCACACTGCATACACAATAATCATTTTTCTCACATAACTTCATTCCACAGAGATTTTGCTAGTTTGGGTTCTGCAGATTAGAAGCTCCCTCCCTTCCCCCCGCATCCCAGAAAAATCCCACCACCTTCAGAGTAGAAATGAAGTACTATCTCTTTGCATTCACCTTTCCATGACAGTGTCCTAATGACCCAATGGGAAGATGTTAACAATGGAAAACGATCTCTTCCTTAGACACTACTCAAGCAGTATAATTAAAGGAAGGGCTGGAGAATACAAATCCTTCTGTATTTTGCATACAGAATTCTCTGAGGGCCTGATACAAAGCCCATTGAAGTCAATAGAAAGACTTCTTTGGCTTCACAGAGCTTTGGATCAGGTTTTTATTGCCTAGATTCCATGGTTATGGGCTTGATATAAATACCTGGACAGAGCATTATCAGGGAACAGAAATGCCTTAGTACAGCAGCAGAGTTTGTTTTCAGCAGTTTGGTTATGCCCACACTGCCTCAATGGGCATGTTGAACATGTGTAGAGTATTAATGATGTCACATGGACTTTACAGTTATGTACCTCGTGACTTAGTTTTCTGTTGATTATACTTTCAAATACCTAGGTGCAGGCTGGAGTAACTGCCATGTTGTGTTGAGTTCAGATGCAACCTGTGGCAGAGGAGACACACACTGTACTCCCTCTTGGAGAGTTTACTTTTGTTCCTTCTTGTTTTGCTCGTCTCCTTTAATCTAAAGCAAGCCTGAAAATGTATGGCTGATTTTTGGTATGGAATAACATATCCCACACACTGTGTGGGAGCATCTCTGAGTCAGATTGGCAGCAAATCGTTTGCTCACCAGCTGAAAATACAGCTTCCAAATATGTAAATTTTAAAAAGTGGGAGCAGAGATCTTGTATTGGTGACATTGGTGGCCATTCTCCTGGTTAATTATTTGTGATCACGTGCGGACAGATTAGCATGACTGTTTAGTAGGACACAGTCTGCTTCTAGCCTAGCCAGCTAAGATGCAAGAGAAATTCTCTTCTGTGGAGGCCTACTAGTATTATGTTGCTATGTTGACACCAGATGTAAAAATCTTGCTTATAAATGGGCAAGTTTTTCTGCAAATGGCTATGTTATAATTGCTCTCATCTTGTGCTAGTGTTTCTTTTAAGGAAGGTCTGCCTTGTTATTTTCATTTCCTTGATTATCTATGTCCAGTTTGGCTTGTTACATTATATGGATTTTGTCATATGCCCTTACTCCCCCAACCCACTCATCAGCACCCCTCACAAGCCTCCTCGTTGCTCTGCCATGTAGCAGGCAGGGGGGCCAAGATCATAAGCCAAGATTTTCAAAAGGGACTTGGGATTTTTGGATGTCTCACTCTTTTCGGCATTCTCGACTTAAAACACCTTAAGGGAGCCTGATTTAAAAGGATGTGAAACGGCAATGGTATCATCCCATTGATTCCTATGGGACTGCTCACAGAGTAAGGTGATACTCAGTGTGAGTAAAGGTATCAGGATCTGCTGCTCCTGTATTAACAATATTGATCCGAGTTAAAGAGCTTTCATTTTAGTCGGGTATGAAGGAAAGCAGGATGTGGTGCGTAAAAGCCGGACACAGAGTTTTAACAGCTAGCCAATAAGTTTATTGTACAGTTAAATGGGCTTGCAAGAAATATCAGTGTATGATGGCTATAAAATAGACATGTTATACGTCTGCTGTAAAAAAGAGCCATCACTGAGCTCTCAGTAAGGACCACAGTCTGTCCTCCCCATTCATGTTGCACAGTATCTTACTCTGCAAGCAGCCATATTGATTTCACAGAGTGAGGGGGACAGATTCTGGCCCTAAAATACCATTTTGCCTTGGAGACTTCAAAATTCATTAGTGGATGAGGCCATCAAAGTCTCTCTATTTTTGGTTACAACTTAAATATGAGATATTTGTATACACTGACTCCAGGACCCAGAGTCATCCTCTCCACTGCCTCCCACTGCGCCTTAAAGTTTTCTGCCAGTGTTTTTCATTTGAAGTTGAGCACCAGCGATGAATTAAACCTGGTTTGAATGTGGTATTGTGGGTTTAAAAAATAAAAATCCTGGTATTGAATGTTGCCTGCTATTCTATATAGAAACACTAGGTGGTAGCGTGAAATACCATTTAACTTCAATTGTGTGCAGTTGCACAGTGACTGAATAACTGGCACCTTAGGCCTGGTCTACACTACGAAGTTAGTTCGAATTTAGCAGCGTTATACCGAATTAACCTTGTACCCGTCCACACAACGAGGCCATTTAATTCGACTTAAAGGGCTCTTAAAATCGGTTTCTGTACTCCTCTCCGACGAGGGGAGTAGCGCTAAATTCGAACTTGCTGGTTCGAAGTAGGGTTAGTGTGGACGGAATTCGAAGGTATTGGCCTCCGGGAGGTATCCCACAGTGCACCATTGTGACCGCTCTGGACAGCAATCGAAACTCGGATGCTCTGGGCAGTTGGACAGGAAAAGCCCCGCGAACTTTTGAATTTCATTTCCTGTCTGCCCAGCCTGGTGAGCACAGGTGACCACACAGAGCTGAGCAGCACAGGTAGCGATGCAGGCCGACAACCGCAAACGAGCACCAGCATGGACCACACGCGAGATACTGGATCTGATCGCCATATGGGGAGAGGATTCAGTGCTCGCAGAACTGCGTTCCAAGAGACGGAATGCAAAGATCTTTGACAAGATCTCCAAGGGGATGATGGAGAGAGGCCACAATCGNCCCCCTATCCAACCCCCCCTGCTCCCTGTCCCCTGACTGCCCTGACCCCTATCCACACCTCCATCCCTAACTGCCCCCCCCCAGGACTCCCACGCCTATCCAACCACCCCGTCCCCTGACCGCCCCCCCAAACCTCTGCCCCATCCAACCGCCGCCTGCTCCCTGTCCCCTGACTGCCCCCCGGGACCCCCTGCCCCTTATCCTGCTCCCTGCCCCCTTACCATGCTGCTCAGAATAGCAGGACTGGCAGCCGTGCCGCCCGGCAGGAGCTCACAGCCCCGCCGCCCAGAGCGCTGGCAGCACGGCAAGCTGAGGCTGCGGGGGAGGGGGCTAGCCTCCCCGATCGGGAGCTCAAGGGCCGGGCAGGACGGTCCCACGGGCTGTAGTTTGCCCACCTCTGGCCTAGGGTGTGCCTTCCCCAATATGCCAGATATGGAGAATGTCCCTTTGGTGGAGAGCTCTTGGTCACTTGGGCAGACAAGAAAGTCCCAGGCTTCTCCTGGGCCAGGGAGCAGATGCACTCTGCCACCTTTGATCATTTGACCCAGGTCGGTGTTGAATAGTCTCTCCACTCCCTGCAAGGGGCGAGCTGCTATAGAAAATACCCAGGACATAGGTGAGAGTCACCCAGACAACCCCAGCTTGTGCCCCAGAACTGCAGGCCATCTTGGATGAGACCTTCTCTGCCAGGACCCTGTCTGTTGTGTTTGGGGTACAGTGCATGTGAGGAGAATGACTGGCAGGGCAGAGGGAAGGATTCTGAATGAACTACTGCCCCTTTCTGTCTCCACAGAAGCACCCAAGGAACAGGCTCCAACAAGCTTATGCAGTCTGTCTGGTTGGCAAAGTGTGTGGAGCCAGGTTCTGGCTGTCTGCAGGTTCATCTGTGCCCAGGGTCTGATATGGGGTATTTCCATTGACTGCAGAGGGCTTTGGAGCAGACTGTAGATGGACAATCTCAATAGCAACCAGCACATTTTTATAGAAGCTTGAACATCTGTTTCCATGTCCCATCAACTTTCACACACAGTTGAATAAAAACTGAGAAAGCAAGATAGAATATGGCCCCATTTAATTCACTTGAGGCATTTCATTAGCTGAAGTAATTATAAGTCCATGTTCCTCTGCATTTAATGACACAATAACTATTCATCAGTATCAAAAGTTCACAGTCTGAGAGGGGCACACACGGAGTAGCTTGTGTAGGCTGAGCTCCTTGCACACCCCAGGGGCTCCTTGCATCCCTCCCAATAAGCCCCCTGTGTGCCCCTACTGCTCCCCCTCTATTGCAGGGGCTCCATGCAACTCCCCCCAATCTCCCCTCTGCCAGCCGGCTCTCTGTGTCCCCTTTCCCAATGGTGGGCTCTGTCTGACCCCTCTTTCCCCCACAAAACAGTGGCACTGTGGCCCCCTTCTGCCATCTCCCCCCACCAGGGGCTCCGTGTGACTCCCCACACACCCCACCATCAGTTCTGTGTGCATGGCCATTCCCCCCAATACACCTTCCCCATATGCTAGGAGGGGCTCTGTCTGCTCCCCAGTTCTCCCATCCCCCAATCTCCCCTCTACCAGGAGTTGTGTGTCCTGCCTTTCCCCCTCTCCTGCCTTCCCCAGGAGATGTGTGTATGGCCTCCTTTTCTGCATGTGCCCCATCATTATTATTTCTTTTCTTTCTGACTGGGAGATAAGTTATTCAGGGTTTCAACATGTTAAACTGTATTGGGAGGCTAGGCAGAGCTGAGGTAGGAGGACTATTAAACTGGAGAGTGTTAATGGTGCTATCAGCTGGTTATTTGATCTACAGACAATTGCTGAAGTTGTCGTTCTGCTAAAGACATGCCAGGAGCTCCACGGCCCCCATTTCCCTCTTTGGTTTTCTGATTTTCCCCCAAATCAATAGGATTCTGCCTACTGATGCCTAGAACATTGCCTAATATTTTGGGTTTGATTGGATGTGGCATTCAATAGTAACCTTATTACAGACAGAGAAATGCTGTCAAGTTGAGTGAAAGACCTCACTAGTTCACCCAATAAACCAAACCACAGATTATCTCTATGAAACAGAGGCTGTGCTGTTTTTGAGATACTATAAATTACTAAATGTTTGGCAGAATTTGCAATCATATACAGAATCTATCTTTATGGCTGAAGTGACTTACCAAGAGCTAAGAGTCCATGGGAACAAGAAAGCTTGAGACAGAAGCATCTCTTTAAATAAAGCATACATTTGAGGTTTCCATCATAACAAATTATATGCTATGTGGGGCTTTTAACAAAAAATGACTTTGTGGTTTTATTCTAATAGAAATACCATATACTTGCAGTAACCACATGATTTTCAAAAAACATCACTCTGAGTTCTGATGTCTATAACCCAGTATTTATCAGGATGAAATTGTGGGTATATTGACATTACAGCAGGGGTCGGCAACCTTTCGGAAGTGGTGTGCCGAGTCTTCATTTATTCACTCTAATTTAAGGTTTCGCGTGCCAGTAATACATTTTAACGTTTTTAGAAGGTCTCTTTCTATAAGTCTATAACATATAACTAAACTATTGTTGTATGTAAAGTAAATAAGGTTTTTAAAATGTTTAAGAATCTTGATTTAAAATTAAATTAAAATGCAGAGCCCCCCTGGACCAGTGGCCAGGACCCAGCCAGTGTGAGTGCCACTGAAAATCAGCTCGCGTGCCGCCTTCGGCACGCGTGCCATAGGTTGCCTACCCCTGCATTACAGTGATGCTTATAAATGGTTCAGGGTTTCCCACAAGCAGTTTAGCTCCAGGTTACTCAAACTCAATGCACACAAGGGATCTTTGATATATTGTTCAAATAACGTTTTATAGTCTTTTGCCAAGATTTTCAAAATAAGAGCTTAAAAAGTTTGACTCCAAAGTCCATATTTTGAACACTTAAGTAAAGAGCTGGCTTTTCAAAACTGCAGGGTGCTCAGCAGATTTGCTGGTATAGCTCATTCCAGTCCATCAGAGCAAAATATTGGTAAAAGCCCATTTTTGCTGGTATAACTGCGTCTATACTACGGGTTTTTGCCGACGCAGCTAAGTCACTCGGGGATCATGCACCGAGCCAATATAGTTATGCCAGCAAAAGTCTGAAGTGTAGACCTGACCCAACTCTCTCTGAAGTCAGCAAGAGTGTTTCCATCCAAGTTAATGGGAGTTGACATGGGCTCTGATTTAGGTCCCTAAACCTGGATTTAGGAATCCAATTTTAGGCTCCCATTTTTAAAAATATTGGTCATAGAAATGTAGGGCTGGAAGGGACCTCGAGAAGTCATCTAATCCAGCCCCCAACGCTGAGGCAGGGCCAAGGAAACCTCGGCCATCTCTGACAGGTGTTTGTCCAGCCTGTTCTTCAAAACCTCCAGTGATGGGGATTCCCCAACCTCCCTTGGAAGCTTATTCCAGAGCTTAACTAGCCTTATAGTTAGAAAGATTTCCCTAATATCCAACCTCAATCTCCCTTGCTGCAAATTAATCCCATTACTTCTCTCTCCCATCAGTTTACTGCATCTTCACCAGAAGCGCTACAGTAGCACAGCTGCATTGGTGCAGACATAGCCTGTGTCCTCACTGGGGCTGCTCTCCCCAGCATGTGTTAGTAGGACTTGTAGGGGCATATCCCACAGTGCTTTGTGCTACAGTAAGATGAGCAACTATGATTCTTTCCTAGTGAACTGTGGGAAAACTGGTCTATCCTTCTGGGCACACGGGGAATTGTGGGAAGGCACTAGAGGAATATCAGCATCCTCACTGCAAAGTGGACTCTTTACCATCCTGAGTTAAAGCAGCACCCAAGCTCTAACCCACTCCCTACCTGGACCAGTTAGCCCAGGTTGAAAGCACCACCACATGCAGATGAGAGGGTTTTGTGTGTGGATGGTGGGATGGACAACAGCCGAGTAGGAGCCCTGGTTAACTCTGCGGTGAAGACAGGCTCAGTAAGATCTACAGATAGAAAGTGCTATATAAGAGCGAGGGTTGTTTGTTTTGGTTTTAAATTTGAATTAAATCTGTTCAGCTGTGCCTGTTTCAGAGCTGTGCATGAATGAAAAATGACATCTCCCCCTACTGAAAATGGTTTGGCCTTGCAGCATGGTGCTGTGCTTCAAGGCAAAATACTGGGTTGTCGCATTGTATTTTCCAACAGTCATAACTTTGCACAGTAGAAATGTTTTGTCTTTTTCTGCAAATAAGGTTATTGTAGTGAGAACATGATTAATTTAAATCTTATTACTTGTGTGACAGATATGGCAATTTACTACAATATCCTTAAAAGACCTTATCGTATTAAATCTGCGTGTTGTTATTGGCCAGGAATTGTATGCAACCTCTTTAGGGGGAAGATGTGAGACTTGGAAGTTCAAAAAACTAAACTGAAAATGTGCCAGACAGGTGTAGACTTTTGGTGCAATAAGTGTTAAGTGGATTTCCTGGGGAATCCCTAGGGTGATCTTAATGCAAATTCCCCAACTCCAATTATGCAAAACCTTAGCCTTTTGAAGTTCTGAGGAGAGGGTTATTATTTGCTGATTACTTGTTACAGGAGCCCCAAGCTGTATAAAGAAACAGCTGATCTGCCCAGTCTCTCTTCTGGTCATGGATCTAAGGCGAATGAACCTGTAACCACAGGGAAAGCCCAGTTGTGGGTTTTGAAGGACTAAAACCTAGGCTGAAGTTGGGGGTGACCTCTGGTCCGCTTTTTTAGCATGTGTGTAGGTTCTTTTATTGTTCTGTTTTCTCTGTAATAATTTGATCTTAATAAAAGTATGGATGCTTAGAAAGGGCTGTGTGGTAATTTATAACTGCGTGCAGTACACTGGTCATAGCCCTTGGAGAGAAAGCAAAGCCCAGGCCCTGGCCTTTTTAGGCAGTCTGGCTTGCTGGGGATATCACAGCATAAGGCCACTGACGGGGAGAGCCACATGAATGTTGATCCATGCCTCCCAAAAGCCTTACTAAAATCAAGGTATATCATACCTACTGCTTCCCCCCCATCCACTAGGTCAGTAACCCTATAGAAGGAAATTAAGGTGGTTTGGCATGATTTGTTCTTGACAAATCCATGCTGACTATTCCTTATAACCGTACTATCCTCCAGCTGCTTATAAATTTGCTCCAGTATCTTTCCAGGTATTAAAGTTAGGCAGACTCGTCAATAATATGGCTAAATTAAATGTATACATCTGGAAACAAAGAATGTAGGCCATACTTACAGGATGGGGGACTCTATCCTGGGAAGCAGTGACTCTAAAAGAGGTTTGGGGGTTATGGTAGATAATCAGCTGTACGTGAGCTCCCAGTGTGATGCTGTGGCCAAGAGCTAATGCAGTCGTAGGATGCCTAAACAGGGGAATCTCAAGTAGGAGTAGATAGATTATTTTACCTTTGTATTTCGCACTGGTGTGACTGCTGCTGGAATACTATTTCCAGTTCTGGTGCCCACAATTCAAGAAGGATGTTCATAAATTGGAGAGGGTTCAGAGAAGAGCCATGAGAATAATTAAAGAATTAGAAAACATTTCTTATAGCAACAGACTCAAGGAGCTCAATCTATTTATCTTAACAAAGAGAAGGTTAAGGGGTGACTTGATTACTGTCTATAAATATCTACACAGGGAACAAATATTTAATAACGGGCTCTTCACAGTCTAGCAGAGAAAGGTCTAACCAGATCCAATGGCTGGAAGTTGAAGCTAGACAAATTCAGACTGGAAATAAGGGGTACATTTTTAACAGTGACAGTAATTAACCACTGGAACAATTTAGCAATGCCTGTGTTAGATTCTCCCTGACAATTTTTAAATCAAGATTGGATTATTTTTCTAAAAGATGTGGAATTATTTTGTGACAGTTTCATGGCCTGTGTTATACAGGAAGTCAGACTAGATCAGAGGTTCTCAAACTGTGGTCCGTGGACCACCAGTGATCCACAAGCTCTGTTCGGGTGGTCTGTGGATACTCGTACTAATAAATCTGAGCTGTGTATGCTTGCCTGTTCTTGGCAGAGGCCATATGGCTCCAGAACCTGCTTGGTCTGATACAGCACAGGTTGGCTGACTTTCCAGGAATGCTAGAGCCTTTCAGGTCAGGCAGGCTTCTTCCAAATGGATGGGCTGAGAGCTTTCTGGCTGTCTTGCTCTGCTATGAGTCTGGGCTGCATTTCACGTAGTTACTCCTGTATTGAGCCCAAGAGCTTGTATTTAGCTAAAGCATATCTTTCAGAAAGGCATCAAATCTTGACTTGAAGATATGGAGAATCTACTACTTCCAATGGTTAATCACATCTCACCGTTAACAATTTCTGCTTTATTTCTAATGTGAATTTGTCTTGCTTCAGCTTCCAGCCATTGTTTCTTGTTCTGCCTTTCTCTACTAGATTAAAGAGCCCCTTTGTACCTGGTATTTTCTCCCTATGAAGATACTTATACACTGTAATTAAATCACCTGTCAAATCTTTTTAATGAGCTAAACAGATTTGGTTCTTTAAGTCTCTTACTTTAAGGCATGTTCTCCAGTTCTCAAATCATTTGTGTGGCTCTTTTCTGTGCTCTCTCCAAATTTTCAACAGCTTTTTTAAAATGTGCACACCAGAACTGGACATATTTCAATATCTGGCTCACCAATGCTGTATACATAAGTAAAAGCTCCTCCCTACTCCCCATTTATACGTATCACATTAGCTGTTTTTGCCACAGCATTGCACTGGGAGCTCATGTTGTTGCTTGTCCAGTATGACCCCTAATTTTTGTAGAATTACTGTTTTCCAGAGTTTATTCTTCCATTTTGTAAGTACAATCTTGTATTTGGTTGTACTAAAATATATCTCTGTATAATTGTCCTATCCTCATCATATTTTACCATTCCACCAATCTGTCATCTGCAAATATTATTAGCAGTGATTTTATATTTAATTCCAAATAATTGATACAACTGTTGCATAGTCAGTCCTAGAACCAATACCGATGGAACCACTCTAGAAACACACCCATTCAATGGGGATTCTCCATTGACTACTTTTTGAGATGTCAGTTAGTTCTTAACCCATTTAACATGTGCTTTATTGTTGTTGTATAGTTCTAATTTTTAATGAGAATGCCATGCAGTACTAAGTCAAATGCCTTACAGAAGTTTAAGTAGTTTACATCTATGCATTTACCTTTATCTATGTCAACCAAACTTGTCATCTCATGAAAGAATGAAATCGGGTTTGTTTGACCAGACCTATCTTCGATTCTTTTCCCTTGTGAGGCTATAATTTGCTGTTTAGATAGTATTTAAAAAACACCTAATAAAATTTAGCAGCAGGTTTCAAAATGCTGTAAAAAGGACACGAAAATTGCAGTGAGCAATGACATACGCTAACAGCATTACACAATGTGTATCTTACACTAGAGCACTGAAGTTAAGAAGGTTTAAATTCCATGTGAACCAATGTTAATTAAACGTTTGCTAAGTGGTAAATTCCCCTCCGTGGTTTACACAACACCCTAACTGTATGCTATTATGTTTCAATGAAATATAATTATGCCTAACTGCCTGGTGTTCTTTAACTCTTGTTTCCCGTGCTATGGGGTGGAGCTATTCAGTCCCATGCGGCAAAGGCCAAAATGTTTGTTTTTGTATACGGATTGGGTTTGTGATTTTTATTCTGACACAGCCAAGTCTGCTTTGTCTGATACTCTGCAGGGGTGACATTCTTGCTGAGTCCCGACTTGGGGAGTTTAAGGCCCCAGCTCCTGGAGGCCTGTGATCATCATAAGAAAGCGTTAGGCAGGAAGGCGCACAAGAGACCATCTAATACGGCCCCCCCATGCTGAGGCAGGACGAGCTGTACCCAGCCCGTCCCTCACAGGTGTTTGCCTGGCAGGCCCCTGTTCTTCACAGCCTCGAACAAGGCCGCCCCCTGCCCAGGGCCTAGCGCCTCGGCGCTGTTCCACTGCGGGCCAGGGCAGTCAGGAGCCTGAGCCGGGCCGAGGTAACCCGCTCCGGGGCTGCGCTACACTGGGCCACTGGCCACGACCAGGGTCGCCCCCCAGAGCCAACCGTGAGCTCCCGGGCGGCCGATGCAGGAGCCGCCCCCGCCGACAGAGGGGGTTTGTCCCCCCGTGAGCGGCGCAACCCCGCCTAGGTGGGCCTCGCAGCCCTGAGCGCGGCCGCTGTGGATCCCGCCTGCTCTGCGGCCCCACGCAGTGCGCGCCTCCCCCCGCCGGCGTCCTCTAGCCCCGCCCCCCGGAAGTGACCGCTGAACCCGTGGCCTCACTTCCGGTGTGTTGTGTACCCGGGCCGCGGCTTTCCGCCCTGCTGCCCCGGCGCTCTATGGCAGCGGCGGCGGTAGGCGCGGGCGGGGGCGCCGTGAGCGACAGCGACGCCATCGACTACTCGGTGCACGAGGCCTGGAACGAGGCTACCAACGTCTACCTGCTGGTGGTGCTGGCCAGCCTGGCGCTGCTGGTCTACGCCCGCCGGTGAGGGGCCAGCAGCGGAGGGGCCCGCTCCTGTCCGAGAGCCGAGCCCCGGGGGCGGGTGGGGGCCTTTCCTGCCCGCCCTGCTGAGCTGGGCCGCTCCGCTGACCGAGTCCGGGGCGGGGGAGGCGCTGCATGCAGGCACCTGGTCCGCGGGGATTTCTGTGCCAAAACCAAATTAAAATTGTGCCTAATTGATTTGTCAAACAAACACCCTGTCATCACGCCGGTTGTAATTAGCTGGGTAAATGAATTTCAGAATACCTGTCTGCCAGCATGTTACGCAACAATACAGACAACAACACCACCACAAGATTCAGGACATGGTTGCTTGACAAATAGATCCCTGCCTGGGCAGATTAATACGGAGCTTTCAGTAATAATTCATGTAGACGACAACACGGAATCTATTTCCTGCACCCCGCAGAAGCAGTGCCAAGTCTTTGGGGAGCCATGGTAATGGAGGAGCTCAGGGAGAGGAGAGGAGCCTGGGAGTAAACCTGTAGGGTTGTTGGATGTGGGTGGGAGACGTATGGAACAGGTTTTTTAAGAGGGGGAAGGATTGTTGGGGAGCATCCACCATGTAGACCCTGGCTGACCCCTAGCCTCTCCCATTCAGTCATGCATAGCCGCCCCTTTCCCCATGTGTCCCTGCAGCCCTTCCCGCTCCCTTGCAGCCCCCGGCTCAATGCTGTCACCTCACTAGCTCCTGTGCCCCAGTCTGTCTCCCCCCCCCTCACTAGCCCTTGTGAACCTACGTTCGCTGTAAACTGCATGGCTGTGCAGCAGGCTCTCAAGGGCCACGCAGGCAGATGGGGAGAGGCGCCTCTCGCCCAGCCCAGCCCCGCCAGAGCTGCTGGGGAGAGGAGCCCCTCACCCGGTCCTGAGCTGCTGCGGCAAGAGAGGGCTGGGAGGGAGTACTCTCTCCCCACTGCAGCCCTGGGGCAGTTTGCACCCCAAACCCCTCATCCCTGGCCCCACCCTAGAGCCTGCACCCTAACCCTCTGCTCCAGCCCTGAGCCCCCTCCTGCACCCCCAGCCAGCCCACCCCCCCTTCCCACATCCCAACCTGCCCCAGTCCTGAGCCCTATCCCACACTACAACCCCCTCGGCCCCATTCCCACCAAATGAAATTTGTTGTGCTCAAGGTAGTCTTTTAATACTTAGCTTGTAAATAAAGACCCTGGAAGATACTCTTTTTTTAAATATTTGGGAAATATTGTGTTGCAGGTTATTTAATATTCCTTTCTATATTTTAGGAATAAAAGGAAGATCATGCGAATATTCACAGTGCCTCCTACAGCAGAGGCACCGTCAGAGCCCAACTTTTATGACAGTATGAAAAAAATCCGCTTACGACAACAATTAGAGATGTATTCTCTGGGTAAGATCGTGCTCTCACCTCTGCGATGTTCAGATTCCTGAACAGTCAAAGAAAGATCTTTGTTAAAAGATCTGTTCAGATGGCATAAGTGGGGTGGGATCTGGCCGTAAATGGTCATCAGGGAATTTCCCTGGTGTTGGGCAACTCTTCATTGGCATGTAGCTGTCAGAGCTGCACCAGCCACCCCCACGTTGGCATAGGAGGCAGTGTGGCAGAGCAGAGCTCCAAGGGGCTGCTCTAACTGACCCTTGGCCCATCTCGGGCACACCCTCAGAATCAGTGAGCCTCAACAAGACGGCATCCCCCCACCCCAATGAACAATAACCATACACAGTTGTGGAAGGGCAGATGACCAAGAAAAATCTAGTGTTTTTGAGTCCTGGTGTCTAAAAGGTTNGCTCTAACTGACCCTTGGCCCATCTCGGGCACACCCTCAGAATCAGTGAGCCTCAACAAGATGGCATCCCCCCACCCCAATGAACAATAACCATACACAGTTGTGGACGGGCAGATGACCAAGAAAAATCTAGTGTTTTTGAGTCCTGGTGTCTAAAACGTTTCAATTCTAAAATCAGGCCACCATCTAATCTATGAATGAGCAAGGAAGGACAGGATCACATCTCCCATATCCTACTGCCCTTCTGGTGTGGGAATTTTTAATGTCCCACAAACTAAGAACATAAGAATGGCCATACTAGGTCAGACCAATGGCCCATCTAGCCCAGTATCCTGTCTTCTGACAGTGGCCAATACCACATGCTTCAGAGGAAATGAACAGACCAGGGCAGTTATCGAGTGATCCATCCCTTGTTATTCACTCCCAGCTTCTGGCAGTTAGAGGCTTAGGACACCCAGAGTATGTGGTTGCAGCCCTGATCATCTTGGCTAATGGCCATTGATGGGCCTATGTATCCTGAGTTACTTTCTTGGCAAGGAACAGCATGATTGCAGACTGGCTGAACTGATCTTTGTGGTGAACTCACTCACTGATAGATGGTTCCTAAACTGAGTGGGTGGGTCAGTATCTGTCATGTTCTCTGGTTAATGGGTTCCTATGCTCCTCGGAGTACTTACCTTTTAGAAGTTCTTGTTTTATGGGGAAAGGATTCTGTTTCTAGAAAACTCTTCAGCACTTTCTGGTGGTGGTATACCTTTATTTACGTACTGCAGGGTTGATACTGCTCCCCTTCCTCCCCCCACTTAGCTGGAGAATGATGGGATATTTCCACAGTAGATGTGGGATATTTATGATGATGGTTCTAGGAGTGGTTTATGTACTCCAAATTGGTGCTGGAAAACTGCAATTGGCAGTTTAACTTTTTTGTTCATTGATCCTTTGGGTGCTATTTTTCTCTTTCTATGGAGACCTCTTTGAACTTTGTAGCCGCCAAGAGGGGGGTTATTTTACAACTGTTGCTATAGGTGGGGTGGGTGGAATTCTTTTCATAAGGTACAAGTTGTAATAGATCCGTGTCACCTTCCAGCTGCTTTCCCTGCAGAGTTGGAGATATGTTTGATATGTTGATACTCCAAACTTCCATGGCAGCTAGAAGCGTCAGGGATCCCACTACACTGGGAGCTAGCATCCTTCAAAACTCTTCAGGTATGGGAGTTTTCAGCTGGTTTTAGACTGGAAGCACAAAACCCAAATGTGTGCATCTATTACAGTTTATACCTTCTGAAAAGGATTGTTAGAAGAAAGTTAAGTTTTGTTTTGGTTTTTTTTAGGTTCTTCTCACCAGGCCCACAATGGCCATATAGCGCTTATGCATTAATTTATATTTTTAAATACCATCTACAATAATAAAATATACCATATGTATGCTAGAGTTGTTGGGGGAACCATAACTTTGCATTGTTTCCTTGTAACTTCTAAGTACACCTCTACCCCGATATAACGCTGTCCTCGGGAGCCAAAAAATCTTACCATGTTATAGGTGAAATCGCGTTATATCAAACTTGCTTTGATCCGTCGGACCGCGCAGCCCCGCCCCCCCCGGAGCTCTGTTTTACCGTGTTATATCGGGTCATGTTATATCGGGGTAGAGGTGTATATATAAATTGGCAGCATAGGTTTTGCCAGGACTGTCTCAGTGGGTCAATGGCAGTAAGTCTGAGCAATGTCATCACAGGAGGCGGTCCCTGAAAGGCATATCCATTTGGGGAGAAGACTTTGAGGAGAAATTTGACTAAAGGTATTGAGCCATTGTGGATCTGCACTCACCTATTGGAATAGTTCAGAAGCAGCCTTCATCCTGCATTCTGCTGTGTACAGCTGATGCTGATGGTAGCTTCTGCTTTCAAGTCACTGCCAAATAATGTGACTTCTGCTCACTGGCAACTGGATACCGCAGCAGAGTGGAATAGATACAGTTTCTCACCACTATGAGTGTTGCTAGTACTTTCATTGGCTTTGAAGATATAGAGGTAATTGTTTAGAAAAGCTTAGGGAGATCCTCTCCCCTTTCTGTCCACATTTCTGACTGAAAGATTTCAGGATGTATCCCTTCCCATCTAGAATGACAACTCTCCTTTCCATCTCCCCTCTCTTTCATTAGGATGTCTTAAGTCTACCCTCTGGGTTTCCAGAACATGTGAGCTGGATTGAGTGCCCAACTCTCCCACCCCTTCTGAAGTTATGAGCTGTCTTTATAAATAGTTTATTTCAGGCTGAGATACTTTGCTTCATGGTCACAATTGGCATATTAGAAGCTGCTTAAATCAAGTTTATTACCCAGGTAGTTTCCACTGGGTAATAAACTTGGCTAATCCTTTTTTTCTTAGTAGTCTCTAGAGCTTTTTAGTCACAGAGAGTGGGACTATATTCTAACTAATTAGAATCTTTTACAAGTTGTAATAGATTCATTCATGCCCACACAACCTTCCCAGCAGTGTTGTATATATATTTGCATGCTTTACTGTTGTCTTCAATTAAAAAATAACAAATGGTGGCATTAAGGGTTGTTACACCCCGTCAGTTTAAGTAGAACATAACATCTGATTTTTGTTGAGTAGTCACTGCCTCCAAATTTAATGAATTGGAAATTTTGTGAAATCAGTAGTTTTCCTTCAATGAAACATTTATTTAAATTACAGACCAAGACTGGTCTCGTACCAGAACTACTCTTCCTGTTAAACCCACTTCCCCAGTGATCACCATGCCTTTATAGAGTATAAGGGATAACATAATTTAATTATGTTTTAACTCTTTTCCAGCAAGGAAGTATGACCAGCAGCCACCACAGAAACAGACTGACAGCGTACAGCTCTCAATGGAATGAAGTCTCAAATTGTGTGAACTCAAGCAATTTTTACAGTGCTGATAATGACAGGAGAGTTGGTATGGAGTCATTTTCAAAGGAACTTTAATGGCGTATGTTTTAAAAAAAACCCTCTCCTATAAATATATTTCTTGGAAACTTTTCTTTGGGCCTGTTTAGGTACTTACTGAACATCTGCTGATTCTTTAAAAATGAAAGCACCTAATACATTCCAGTCTTCCTCAAAGAAACACTTGAGGGAAGATGGCTGTAATCCATAATAAAGAGATGTTCAAAATGTTCCAGTGGTTTCCACAGTTGCCAATACTTTGGTGATCAGCTCCTTTGCTGAACAGGGGTATTTTTGCAACATGGCAATAGAGGACATTGGGGTTATTGGGTAAGTTTCTACTGTCTGTCTCCTCTGATGATGGTTTCTTAGGGGAACACATGGAAAAGTCATGTAGTGCCTACGTGCCTGAACATTGCCAAGTTTTATGTCTCATTTGAACACCATTGGCTTCTGCTGTCGGGGACCACAGAACATTTACAATACATGTAATTGTGCTTCTGTAAATTCACAGCTGAAGTGAATAGCTCTTGAGAGCCAGAAATGTATATCATTGGCCTTATTGGAGGAAAAAAATGAAATTTTCATCTGTACAGAGAGCATAATTATAGTACTGTACCTTCCATGCTGAACTTTAATGAAAGCTAAGATCAGGAGGGTAGTACATAAGTCTTGTTTGCTAAAGGACTGTATATTGTAATGCTGTAGCAAAGATTCTTAAAATTAGAGAGAACTCCAATAAACCAGCTAGCTAAGTGAGGTCTCTCCCTGGCTAGCTGGAGCACTTGATTGCCTGTTCTTTTCATTCCCTCTGAAGCACCTGGGATTGGCCACTGTTGGAAGATGTACCATTGGTCTGATCCAGTATGGCTGTTCTTATGTCCTCCCCCAGTCCCAGGGGCAATTATCAGCCAGTGCAAACTGGTGAGTCTCTTAGGATCAGATTAGGACAGAAAATCTGACTTGTATCCTTTAAAATGCCACAGTAGAGCTGTATAAACTATAATCTGTGCAGATGGAGAAATACCTAGGGAGCGATAGAGGGAGGAAATGCTGATTCTGACAGGAAAAATGCAGCCTAATACATCTGTAAAATAATATTCAGTGGGAGGGGAAGTTAAACTTGTAAACATGTTGGATACCAGAGAAATTAGAGATTGAAGAAACCTATTAGGTTATTTATGTCTGTCCTTCTGCTAGTGAAGGATTGTATTTATACTAAAGTTTCTACTTGTACATTTCAAGTGGTGGATCTTCCTTTGGAAGATTAATCCATAATAGATCTCATGTTGGGAAGTTCCTCCTGATGTTCAGCCTTAATTTCCCCTTCTTAAAGTACTCCTGGGTATGTGAAATGCTGGTTTTTGTATTGTATTTTAATTTGTTTAATGGCATTTAATAGTAAAATACATATTGAACTGAAGTTGACTGAAGAGCTTTTCTGAGACATTTTCTTGGCTACAGTGGGCTTTTGGGGACACAAGTCTGGCGTTTACATGCAGCTCCCGAGACACACGGACGTGAGTGACGCTTACTTGCCCCCCAGCGACCAGAGTAGATCTCCGCGATCGTGGGGGACGAGTGAAGAAAGAGCCCCAGGCCCTGGCGGATCCACACCTTCCCCGCGGCATCCGGGAGTGTCCTGCTAGGACGCCGTACAGCGAGACGGCGAAGGGGGGGCCGGGAGCTCGGTAACGGGGCTGCGGCGGGGGGCGAGAGGGGTCAGTCCGAGGAGCCGGGGAGGGCGAAAAGGAAACGTCCCCGCGGGGGGTAGCGGCCTCCTCAGGCCCGTGCGGCGGGGCGCGCCGGGGCCGCGGCATCCCTAGCAGGCGCGCGCACTCCTCGGCCGCGGGGCCCCGTCAGTGGCCCCCAGAAGTGACGCTGGGCCCGTGTCCTCACGTCCCTCCGCGCTTCCGTATCCGGGTCGCGCGCGCTGCGGGAGGCGGCTGGTTCTGCGCCGAGCGCGAGGCTGGAAGGCGCCGGCTGGGCGGTAAGTAGGAGCTGCCGCGCGCGCGGCCCAGCCCCTCCCCCCCGGTGTGTGTCCGGCCCTGGGACGAGGAACGCCCCGAGCCAGAGCGTCCCGCGGGCGGGCGGAGCTGGAGTCAGGCTCCCTGGGCGGAGGTTACCGCCGCTCCTCAGCCGGCGGGGCGGAGCGGGCCGGTGCCCGCTAGGCTCGGGGGAGCGATGGGCTGCCCCAGCCCGGCCCTCACGGGGCGGCGGGGCCCCGCCTGGCGCCACAACCCCCCGGCGCCAGGCCCCTGCCGGGCCGGTCCCCGCCCGGGGCGAGAGGCTGTGGGCCTGGCACCGCAGGAGCTGAGGGGGGTAGGGCGCGAAGGAGACGCGCTGTAAGGGGGGGGGGCACCCCCAGGGACCAGGTCCCGCTGCACTAGCTGGGTTATGCCGCCAGCTCCCCCGGCCAAGACAACGTGCCCCCGGCGGGGCGTCCCGGGCTTGCCCCGGCGCGAGAGCGGCTGTTTCCAGACGCACTTACAGCCGAGCAGCCCAGACCGGCCGTGTTCAGACACGAGGGCTCGCGCGAGTCCCGGCGAACACCGCTGGCGGCGGCGGGACAAAGGCTGCTCGCTGGGCAGGTTTCAACGCGTGTCCTCGTGCCGAGGCGCACATCCCCTGACCGTGCTCAGGGGGGGAGTGTCCCAAAAGCAAACACTGGGTCACCGACCTTCAGAGCTTTTTTTATTTGTTAAGTGAAGAATGTAGGTAAAAAAACCCGCCTGCAGGCAGAATTGGGGAAACTAAAACTTGTACCCTGAGGATGGAGGCTGTTCAGTGTAGAGCAGGTCAGCCCGACTCCCTCGCTCAGGGCTGCGAAACACGCCGTGCCCTGTGTAAGCCAGTAGAGAGAAGAATTCTTTTGGTCTGTCGCAGGGGTGGGCAAACTCCTTGGCCCGAGGGCCACATCTGGGAATAGAAATGGTATGGCGGGCTGTGAATGCTCACCAAACGGGTTGGGGTGAGGGGTGTTGTTGGGGAAGCGGGGGCGNGGGAATAGAAATGGTATGGCGGGCTGTGAATGCTCACCAAACGGGTTGGGGTGAGGGGTGTGGTTGGGGAAGCGGGCGCTGGGGTGGGGCTGGGGATGAGGAGTTTGGGGTGTAGGACAGTGCTCTGGGCTGGGACCGAGGGGTTTGGAGGGTGGGAGGGGGATCAGGGGTGGGGCAGGGGGTGGGGTGAAGGCTCTGGGGATGGGAGGGTTGGGGTGCAGGCGCGGGGGGTGAGAGGGGTGGGGTGCGGGAGGGTGCTTTGGGCTGGGATCGAGGGGTTCAGAAGGCGTGAGGGGGATCAGGGCTGGGGCAGGGGTTGGGGTGCAGGCTCTGGGGATGAGAGGTTTGGGGTGCAGGAGGGTGCTTTGGGCTGGGATCGAGGGGTTCAGAGGGCAGGAGGGGGATCAGGGCTGGGGCAGAGGGTTGGGGCGTGAGGAGGGGCTCAGGTGTGAAGGCTCCGGGCGGCACTTACCTCAAACAGCTCCGGGAAGCAGCAGCATGTCTCTTCTCTGGCTCCTACGCAGAGGTGCGGCCAGGCAGCTCTGCATGCTGCCCTGTCCGCAGGCACCACCTCTGCAGCTCCCATTGGACCACCGGAGGGGGCCATTGGAGTGCATAGGATCCAGAGCGGGGCCATGTCATTGCTTCTGGGAGCCGCGTGGGGCGGTCCCCGACGCTGCTTCCCGGCTGGAGTGCCGGAGCGGGGCTATGCGGCTGCTTCTGGGAGCCGTGTGGAGTGGCCCCAACCCTGCTCCCCGACTGCAGCACCAGAGCGGGGCAAGCCCCAGACCCCGCTCCGCAGCGGGAGCTTGAGGGCCGGCTTAAAATGGCCCGCGGGCCATAGTTTGCCCACCATTGATCTATCGCCTCTCGGAGATGGCAAGGATCCAAAGAGATACAAACAAATAAGAAATTATTTAATAAGCAAGAGCTTCTAGAAGCAAGAAGCCTGTGAGAATTGTTATGTTCATGAACTACCAAAGAGTAAAGGGAGCAATTAAGAGGAAATGGACATTGTGGAAAACTAATGATTCTTTGCATCAGGCTTCATCACAGACCTACCCCAGACCTATGATTTTTAGGCATTAAAGTTGAGATACTGTCAGAGACCGATATGTCAAAAGAGGAGATACTGGAAAAATAACAAGAAGTGACTAGGATTGGATGATATATACCCAGTAGTTCTGAAGGAATTTAAGAATAAAGTGCTTAGCTATTAATGAAAATGTGCAATCTGTCATTAAAATCAGTCCCTGTATCAGAAGACTGGAGGGGTAGGAAATGCTGTCCCTATCTAAAACAAATACTAGGGACGATCACAAGAATTAAAATGTCTTCAATGGACAGTTCATTCCATAATTTTCCAATTCGGGGATTCTTGCGCCTTCCTTTGCAGTATCTGATACTATTAGGCAGGATATCAATCTGACCCATTATTTGCAGTTCTTGTGTTTGTAAAATGGTGGCCAAAGCTATCTGCACTTTATAAGTCTGGCTAAATCAGTGTGTAGTGTGATTGACTGTGCATAGACCTTGTCTGCCTTCACACTGAATCTGTGTTAGTAAGAACAGGCTATCCACTAGTTCAGGAATTCCCAAACAGATGTGTGTATACCATTGGTGGTATGTGAATTTGATGTTCTATCAACTCACTTCACAACAATTTTTAAGAAGGTAGTATATGAACCAATAAAGTTTGGGAACAGCTGCTAGTTGATTACCATGGCTTTATAATACAGTTTATGGAAATCTGGCAGTCTTGACATAACCTTTTAAATATAATCTTACTAGAAACTTAAATCTCATCTAAAATATTGTACCTATTAGTATTACTAGTAAAATGTCCATTACCTTAACTGAAATAAATCAGAGGGAAATATTTTTTTCCACTTTGTACACTCTTATTTCCCATGAAGTCTGTCAATTTCTCCTGTTTGTGGTTTTTCCACAAAACAGGAGATGCAAGTTTTAAATAATCAAAAACGTTGTTGTTGGGAGGGTTTTTTCCCTTGGTTTTTTTTTTTGGTGAGGGGAGGGAGGAAGGGGAGGAGAAGGGTTGCCAGGGAGCATGGGCAGAGCAGAGTTAACCAAAATGATTTTTGCTTTTTGTGAAATTGACTAGTTTCAATTTGTCCCTTTAAAGATGGCTCTTGTAAAGTTCCTAGTTCCAGCATCAGTGTAGACCGGCTAGTAGAGAAGTTGCTTTCTTTCCTAGTTGAGAAAAAGGGGGGGAAAGGGACAAAGAGATGTATTGGTCCCTGTGTGGGAAGGGATTGAGAAATGTGGGCTCGCAAAATTAATGTAGTGGAAACAATCAAAATGACTGTCCTTTAGTTGGTAGTAATGTTACATGGGCAGGCAATAGTTAAGTGTCCATCATACTGTGTACAATACAGTAAATGAATCCAAATACTGTATCCACTTGGTCCATGGATGGTTCTTTTTAATACCCCTCCAGAAGATGACTCAACTTCACACAAGCAGAGAGTTCTGAATATTCCTTTTCTGTACAATACATATCTCACAATAATGGAAATTGGAAAAGGCCCTGATGGTTCATGACTGGATTTCAGAATTTTCACACTGTCATCAGTGAAAAGAACTGGCTTACAGACTGAGAAATAAGATGTTGAATCCTTGAGTAAATACTTTCATTTTTTGGATTTGTTTAAAATTATAAAAAATAGTGTTTGGAAAACTGGAGTCCCTTTCATGGTACTCACTAGTCTGTAAAATGGAAGTGCGGCTATGTCTATCAACTATCTCTAATACTCCTTGTTTATTCATTTTAATAAAACATTAAAAAAAATCTTTCCAATTTACTAATCAAAATGATCTTTCTATGTACAGTAGCTAAGAATTTTCCAGGTTTCTGCTAAACCGAGCTGGAAGCAATTGTGAAATGTTCAGAAATTCTGTAATAGTATGAAGCTGTGTTTGTTTTCATGGAATCAGGGTACAGATATTAAAGCAGATTAGGTTTAGCTCTTATGACCTTTACTTTGAAGAGCCAAGATAGTTTGGTTATTTTAAGATGGAGCAAGAAGAGAGAAATCTTGTTGTCCAGAATACACATATTTTACAGTAAAGAAATCACTACTTGTAGTGGCTTGTGAAGAATGGTGCTTGAACCATGAATGAGAGAGAAGTGGTTATATTTTTTTCCCCTCTGTTGGGTAATACTACATTAAATTTCAGCAAATCATTCACTACATCATTTGGTTCCTGTATTATATTTAATGTTGCGTGATAGTTTGGGGTAGATGTGAGGGAGAGTACTGTTGTTCTGAGCTTAACAATGCAGACAAAGCAGCCAACAGGCAACTTTTAAACATGTACAATTTAGATTATACATTTGTAAGATGTCTTTAGCATTTACCAGTTAATTGTCAATATTGACTATGTGAAAAAACTAGTTACTTTCATGGTAATAAAGACCTATACCAACAAAGGGACATACGTAAGATTGTAGCGTCTGGTGTTGAAATGATAAATCAAATTTCCTGCATCAATTCATAATAGCTTGACTAATAAGAACATACAGGATGTCTCATTACTAATTTTCCTGTTGACTTTATTCTTACTAGATTATTGGATCTCATTGGACAGGACATATTTGTGATCTTTTAAAAACTATGTGCCAGGTTTTACGTAAGCTGCATTTGTTTTGGAGAATGTTACATAGAGACGGATCATTACATTTCCTGTTAGATTGCTCAGCCCTATGTAAAAAGATGTTATGGAATCTAGATACAAGGTAGTGCTGTATAATCACAGAAAGTGTGTAAAGGAGAGCTTTCATAGTCTGGCTTTGTTCAGCTGTAACATTGATGTTCCAGGGTTATGGCTGCAAATGTTTTTAACTTTGCTTTTTGCACACAACTCTAGGGTTTTTTAAGAAGTGATACCATCAGTCTGAGAATATCGAATTAAATGCTAAAAGTAACAGAGCTAAGGTAAATGATGCAATACTTAACAAGTGTAGTGCTTTCCGTCTTCAAACTACTTTATAAACATTAACTAGTTTCTGTAAATTACAGGTTAGATTTTTAAAATTGCTCAGCATCTGGTAGCTCTCGCTGCTCTCCAGGGGAGTTGTTAGGTGCTGAGGCTCTTGAAAATATGGCCACTTAATTAGATGCCTAAATAGGAGCTGTTAGGTGCCAGGCTTTTTTGAAAATGAGGTCCTATAATCTTAACTAATCTTAACTATCCTAATTTAAGCACTTCTGTTGTTTGAGTGGTAAAAAATAATCTTTTGGTCATAACTAAAATATAGGGAGGTTTTGCTTAGTATTGTGCATACCTAAATTCTGCTGGCAGAGCTTATAAATTTAATGAAGCTGCAAATGTGGTTCTTAGGAGTCACACATTTGTATTGTTTGTGAGCACAATCATATAGGAGCACTTAAGTTTTCTAATGAACTTTGCCAGTTACGATAATTGAAATATGCCCCCACCGACACACACAGACATATTTCAGGCTTTGCAAAAATTAATAGGGTCACACCCTCAGCCTGGTGTAAATTGGCATATCTCCATTGAAATCAATGGAGCTATGCCAGTTTACACCTGATGAGAAATGTAGGACTTCAAGAGGTCATCGAGTCTAACCCCTTGTGTTGAGACAGGGCCAAGTAACCTAGACCACCACTGACAGGAGTTTGTCCAACCTGTTCTTCAAACCTCCCATGATGGGGATTCCACAACCTCCTTTGGAAGAGCTTAACTACCCTTATAGTTAGAAAGTTTTCCTAATATCTAACCTAAATCTCCCTTCCTGTAGATCAAGCGTTTTACTTCTTGTTCTGCCTTCAGTGGAGAACAATTGATCACTATCTTCTTTATAACAGCCCTTAACATATTTGAAGTTTGTGGTAAGGTGACTGGTCCCCCCTTAGTCATCTTTTCACAAGACTAAACATGCCAGTTGTTTTTACTTTTCCTCATAGGTCAGATTTTCTAAACCTTGTTGCTCTCCTCTGGACTCTCCAGTTTGTCCACATGTTTGCTGAAGGGTGGTGCCCAGAATTGGAGACAGCTGAAGCCTCACCAGTGCTGAGTAGAGTGGGGCAATTACCTTCCAAGTCTGACGTATGACATTTGTGTTAATATACCCCAGAGCTTTTTTCTCAGCTACCTCACATGGTTGACTCATATTCTATTTGTGATCCACTATAACCCCCAAATCCTTTTCAGCAGAACTACCATTTAGCTGGTTATTCCCCATTTCATAGTTATGCATTTGATTTTTTCCTTCCTAATTGTAGTACTTTGCACATATTGGATTTCATCTTGTTGATTTCAGACCAATTTTCTAATTTGTCAGGATTGTTTTGAATTCTAATCCTGTTCTCCAAAGTGCTTGCAGTCTCACCCAGGTTGGTGTCATCCACAGATTTTATAAGTGTACTCTCCACTCCATTATCCAAGCCATTAATGAAAACACTGAATAGTACCAGCCCATGACTGACCCCTGCAGGACCCCATAGATATGCTCTCCCAGTTTGACAGTGAACCATTGCTAACTATTCCTTGAGTACAGTCTTTCAAGCAGATGTGCACCCACTGTATAATAATTTCTAGACCACGCTTCTTTAGTTTGCTTATGAGAATGTCATGTGGGACTGTGTCAAAAGCCTTACAAAAATCATGGTATGGCCCAGGTGCTCCAGGGCATGGTGCTTATCAGATGTTAAACTCTGTCAGAACTTGGTTTTAAGACTCCACGTGATACATTGTAAGAACCACAGAAGAAACCTCTGCATGACTTACACTGCCCAACAACACTAGAAACTCTGAAAGTGGGAAGACGATCCTGATAAGACCACAGCCTATCATGCTGAACAGTACTGTCTCATGGTTTACTTGTACTCCCCTGTCTGCATCCAGCTATTGTCTCTTGTTTTATACTTGGATTGGGACAGGGATTGTTTTTATTCTGTGTTTGTATAGCACCTAGCACAGTGGGGTCCTGGTCCATGACTGAGGCTCCTAGGCACTAAGAAATACAAATAAATAATATTAATGATGCCTTCACCCCAGGATGCCTTGCATGGAAGTCTCTTTTGCAGGGCCGGCTCCAGGCACCAGCTTAACAAGCAGGTGCTTGGGGCGGCCCCTCGGGAGAGGGGCGGCACATCCAGGTATTCGGCGGCAATTCGGTGGAGGGTCCCTCACTCCCGCTCGGAGCGAAGGACCTCCCGCCGAATTGCCGCCGCAGATCGCGATCGCGGCCTTTTTTTTTTGGCTGCCTGGGGCGGCAAAAACCCTGGAGCCGGCGCTGCTCTTTTGTAACCTTAAATCATTAGTCATGGTGATTCCTTTTGACACTGTTATGAATCTTTTTATAACTCGATAATTTTACTTACATGTATATATGAATGGGCAGGATTGACCAGAAGCCCAGCTGATTGTGCTGGGCTCCAGTGTGCTCCCCTTCTAAAGCTGCCTAATTTTGTGTGATCAGTAGGGAGGCTTGTCATGGTCTCATGATTCTCTGCTTCCTGAAGCATGACTCGCTCTTTTAAAATTCCTCTGAGGTCAGAAGTGCCATAGCCATGGGGCAAGATTAGGGTGACCAGATGAGGGGAATAAAATATCGGGACACATTGGGGGGGGGGGGGGGGGGGGAGAAAAAAAAAAAAAGAAGCCGAGCGAGTCCCGGATGAGCAAAAAAACCCAAAACGCTGCTGCCTGCGGATATCTCTGTCCCGCATCCCGCCCAAAGATCGGTCGGGACGCGGGACAGAGACCAAAATATCGGGACGGTCCCGATAAAATCGGGACGTCTGGTCACCGTAGGCAAGATGCAATTGCATGTCCCCACTCAAGTGAATATTCTGCTGCTCAGCCCCTGTGCAGGGGAGAGTTGAAGAGTTTGCCACTACTTACCTTCCTCATGTGAGAGACAGAAGACTCTATCACTACGTGCCTTCCACAGGGAGGGGAAGAAGTAACTTTTGTTGGAGGGAAACACAGCAGTATTAGCTCCCTTCTGTCTTTGGCCCAATGCACTGCAAGAACAGTAGTGTGAGAAGACCTGGCTACAAGATTGACCACTCCAGGTCTCAGTTTGGTCATGCCCATAGTTTGAGGAAATGAGTAAAAGACTTCTGTCCACATTGCATGATTGGACTGTGTTTTAACCATGGTAGGAGGTGCCCTTATGTTGTAACCTGGTTCACTGACATGGTGGTTCTTTGACTGAAGATGTAGCCTTTGACGTGGACATGAGACAGCTGCTGCTTAGGAAGAGAAGGCTTAGTGCCTCAGACTCATGAGAGTGGAGGTAAGATCATCTGCTTTCCAGTCCCACTCTACAAGTGGTATAAGGGCTGGGGTGGGAGGGAGGAAGGGAGGGATGTTTCCTGGAGTCACCTTCAGATGCTTGAATGCAGCACAAACACTCCTTCCTACCTTCCTGGGGACTCCCTCTCATTTGGGAGGGATGGTGAAGGGGCAGGCACTGAAAGCTTAATGGCACTGCCGGCAGAGTTACTGAAACCTATGGCAGGTGTCTGATGGAGGTTGTGAAGGGAGGAAGATTTTGCTGCTGTTTCAGCAGAGGGTGTGTCATAGGTTTCACCCCCACTCTGAACTTTAGGGTACAAATGTGGGGACCTGCATGGGAACTCATAAGCTTAATTACCAGCTTAGATCAGTACGCTGCCACCACCCAAATATTAGAGTTATTTGGGGAACTCTGTCTTCTCCCCCAAAACCCTTTCCCTCCCAAGTACTATAACCCTTCCCTGGGTAGTTTTGAGAGACTCCTCCACCAATTCCCTGGTGAACACCGATCCAAAAATCCTTGGATCTTAAACCAAGGAGAAATTAACCATCCCCCCTCCTTTTCCCCACCAATTCCTGGTGAGCCCAGATCCAACTCCTTTGGATCTTAAAACAAGGAAAAATCAATCAGGTCTCTAAAAAGAAGGCTTTTAATTAAAGAAAAGAAAGGTAAAAGAAAAACCTCTGGGAGATAGCATACAAGCTGATCTCACAGACAACAGATTTAAAACACAGAGGATGTTCCCCTGGGCAAAACTCTTAGTACATCAAAAAATAGCCAATTTGATAATACCTATAATGCCCAAGACAGGTTACAAAAGAAAATAAACATAAGCTAATTCCTTCACTAAATACTCACTACCCTGTTTGATTCCTGATTCCTTTTCCTCTCCAGCCAGAACTGAAACTGACCCAGACAAAGGGAACTTCCCTCCTTCCTTTTGAAATATCTTGTCCCCCCATTGGTTCCTTTGGTCAGGTGTCAGCTAGGCTAGGTGAACTTCTTAACCCTTTACAGGTAAAAGAGGCATTAACCCTTAACTATCTGTTTATGACACGCCCCCCAAATCTCAGACAGTGTTGGACCGCACTGGCTGTGATTTTTTTCCTAGAACTTTAGAATAAACAGATTAATAAAACACATGCACCTTTACATATACTACTAATTATGTAAAAACTACAAGACTTTTCACATTTCAAGGACGATTTAACCAGTTAATTCTGGGAAACTTTCACGGGATAGTGTATCAACCCTTGATCTGCTGTCGCTGCAGACGTCCAAGGGTCGTGGAGAGGTTCACCTCTTCCACACCACCGTCACTTTTCCCTTTGTAGTAGACACCTTCAGGCCACTCCGCGTCATCTGTTCCCTGGGTTGTAAACTGGAAAACTTTTAATTCTCTGGAATAAAAGGGCTTAAGAGAATTAACATGGTACACCTTAGGCTTCATATTTGAGGTAGGGGATGCTATGAGATAGTTAACAGCTCCTAGGCGTTCCTGGACCGTGAATGGCCCTTCCCATGACGCTTCCATTTTATGGGCCTGGAGCGCCTTTAAGACCATGACTTGGTCTCCTACTTTGAAGGACCGTTCTCTGGAATGTTTATCATACCAGGCCTTTTGCTCCTCCTGAGCATCCTTTAGGTTTTCTTTAGCAAGGGCTAAAGAGTGTCGGAGGGTGTTTTGTAGGTCGCTTACAAAGTCTAGAATGTTAGTTCCTGGAGAAGGCGTAAACCCCTCCCATTGCTGCTTCACCAACTGTAATGGCCCCTTAACCTCGCGGCCATACACAAGTTCAAAAGGTGAAAACCCTAAACTGGGATGTGGTACAGCCCTGTAGGCAAAAAGCAACTGCTGTAACACTAGGTCCCAATCATTGGAGTGTTCATTTACGAATTTACGTATCATGGCCCCCAAAGTTCCATTAAACCTCTCCACCAGGCCATTGGATTGATGGTGGTAAGGGGTGGCAACCAAGTGATTCACCCCATGAGATTCCCACAGGCTTTTCATGGTCCCTGCCAAGAAATTCGTTCCCGAATCGGTAAGGATGTCGGAGGGCCAACCTACCCTGGCAAAAATGTCTGCTAATGCCTGGCACACACTTTTAGCCCTGGTGTTGCTTAAGGGTACTGCTTCCGGCCATCGGGTGGCAAAATCCATGAAAGTTAGTATGTATTGTTTTCCTCTGGGTGTCTTTTTTGGGAAAGGACCCAGAATATCCACAGCTACTCGCTGAAAGGGAACCTCAATTATGGGGAGTGACTGGAGAGGGGCTTTGACCTGGTCTTGGGGTTTTCCCACTCTTTGGCACACCTCACAAGACCGAACATAATTAGCAACATCCTTGCCCATTCCCTCCCAGTGGAAGGACTTCCCCAACCGGTCTTTGGTTCTGTTCACCCCAGAATGGCCACTGGGATGATCATGGGCTAAGCTTAAGAGCTTTACCCGGTACTTAGTTGGAACTACCAACTGCCTTTGAGGATGCCAGTCTTCCTGGTGTCCACCAGAAAGAGTCTCCTTGTATAAAAGTCCTTGTTCTACAACAAACCGGGATCGGTTAGAAGAGCTGAGAGGCGGTGGGGTGCTCCGTGCCGCCACCCAAGCTTTCTGGAGGCTGTCATCTGCTTCCTGCTCGGCCTGGAACTGTTCCCTTGATGCTGGAGACATCAGTTCCTCCTTGGACTGTGGACTTGGGCTTGGTCCCTCTGGAAGCGATGTAGGTGATGAGGTTGTTTCCGCTGAGTGTGAACCGCTCTCCGCTGGTGCACTATGTGGTATTTCAGGCTCTGGCTGAGCCTCTTGGGTAGGATTATTTGCTGCTTCTGCCAGTTCAGGCTCGCTGGTGCCCTCTGGCGTTGTAGTTGTAGACGGGTTTGCAAGCGCTGTACTCAGTGTTGGCAAGGGTTCTGGTGCTGGTTGCTTTGCTAGTTCCGGTTCTGGGACTGGATCAACTACGGCTGTAGCACTCGTGGGCAGAAGATCCGGTTCCACCACCTCTGTCTGAGTCTCGGGTAACACAGACGGGGCCCTGGTGGAAGGGTCAGGAACAGAGATAGGTGTGAAAGCTTGCTTAGCCTGGCTGCGGGTGACCATTCCCACCCTCTTGGCTAGCTTCACATGGTTGGCCAAGTCTTCCCCCAGCAGCATGGGGATGGGATAATTGTCATAGACTGCAAAAGTCCACATTCCTGACCAGCCCTTGTACTGGACAGGCAACTTGGCTGTAGGCAAGGTTAAAGAGTTTGACATGAAGGGTTGGATTGTCACCGGCGCCTCTGGGTTGATGAATCTGGGGTCCACTAGGGATTGGTGGATAGTTGACACTTGTGCTCCAGTGTCCCTCCACGCGATAACCTCCTTTCCGCCCACTCTCAAGGTTTCCCTTCGCTCCAAGGGTATTTGAGAGGCATCTGGGCCTGGGGATCTTTGGTGTGATTGTGGTGTAATGAACTGTAATCGGTTGGGGTTCTTGGGGCAATGGGCCTTTATATGTCCCAGTTCATTACATTTAAAACATCGGCCTGCTAAGGTATCACCGGGGCGAGGTGGGTTGCTGGAGACTGGTGTGGTGTGACGATAAGGGGTTTGGGGTTTAACTTGGGATGTAGGTGGGGCCTTGGGCTGCCCCTGGTGGTAGGGTGTGGTTTGAGGTTTTCCCTCTGCTCCCTCCACCCGTTTTGTGTTGATTTTCCCCGCCTCACTGGCGGCCTGGGACTGTTCGTATTGATCAGTGTAAGAAGCAAGACTTTCGACTGAGTCCATTGTCTTATCCCATAACCACTGTTTAATATGATCCTTGGTCATATTCAGGAATTGTTCCTGAGTCATTAAATCAATCATTCCTTCAAAGGTAGTTACACCCCTGCCGTCGACCCATTTCTTTAACAGATCCTTTATCTGGTGTGCATAAGCTGTATTACTTAGTCCAAGCCCTCTCTGAAGGGTTCTAAATTTGACTCTGTAAGTGTCAGGTGTAACTTGAAATTGCTTTAAAACCAAATCCTTAAATTTACCATAGTCAGAAGCCTCCCCAATAGGCATCTTGTTGAATACATCCAGAGCTCTTCCAGTCAATTTGGCTACCAATGTGGTCATCTTTTGTTCTTCAGGAATGGTATGGAGAGTGCATAGTCTCTCAAAGGTGAGGAAATATTCAGCAATATCACTGGATTCATCATACTGTGGACATAGTCGCTCCCATTTATGGATTTTTGGGGAAGTGGAGCCAGCAGGTGGAGGATTTTGTCTCTTCAACTCCATAACAGCCAGTTCATGTTGCTGGGCCTCCCTCTGGGCCTCCATAGCTCTCTTGTGGGCAGCTTCCTCTGCCTCCACAGCTCTCTTGTGGGCAGCTTCCTCTGCCTCCACCCTTGCTGCCTCTGCCTCTATAGCTCTCTTGTGGGCAGCTGCCTCTGCCTCCACCCTTGCTGCCTCTGCCTTAATTTCTAATTGTCTTAGTTCTAGCCGTCTTTTATGTTCATTTTCTTTCTCTGTTGCTTCCAACCTAGCTAGCTCGAGCTTGTTGGCTGTGTCACTGCTAGTCATTTTCCTGCTTTCTTCTGCTGGGCCACACCCCCCTGCAGTTCACTGACTGGGATGTCTCAGCTCAGGGTTGCTTAGTTACCAGAGACTTCCACAGTATTCAGTGTTGCTTTTCTGGTCTCCCCTAGCTATCTTTGTTTGAGAGGTAGAAAAAAAAACAACCCAGCTTGTAAATTCCTTTGTTATTGGAACTTGACCACTCAGAGTAAGAAAGAAACAAGGAAAACTGGTTTTGTAACTTGTCTGGCAATATGCTAATTACTTTCCAGCTGTTCACAGCTGGGAACCTTTCTTCTAACAAAAAGCCCTTGTTAGAAAAACTTAACCTGTTTGCCTTCAGGTCAAAAGATAAGATCTGTATCTCTCCTTCACTGTTTCCCCAGCATCTCCAAGGAGAGAGAGAGAAGAAAAAAAAATCTGGCTTGGTTCTTTTACAATCTCCCACCGCTGCTCACCATGTCATAGGTTTCACCCCCACTCTGAACTTTAGGGTACAAATGTGGGGACCTGCATGGGAACTCATAAGCTTAATTACCAGCTTAGATCAGTACGCTGCCACCACCCAAATATTAGAGTTATTTGGGGAACTCTGTCTTCTCCCCCAAAACCCTTTCCCTCCCAAGTACTATAACCCTTCCCTGGGTAGTTTTGAGAGACTCCTCCACCAATTCCCTGGTGAACACCGATCCAAAAATCCTTGGATCTAAAACAAGGAGAAATTAACCATCCCCCCTCCTTTCCCCCACCAATTCCTGGTGAGCCCAGATCCAACCCCTTTGGATCTTAAAACAAGGAAAAATCAAGCAGGTCTCTAAAAAGAAGGCTTTTAATTAAAGAAAAGAAAGGTAAAAGAGAAACCTCTGGGAGATAGCATACAAGCTGATCTCACAGACAACAGATTCAAAACACAGAGGATGTTCTCCTGGGCAAAACTCTTAGTACATCAAAAAATAGCCAATTTGATACCTATAATGCCCAAGACAGGTTACAAAAGAAAATAAACATAAGCTAATTCCTTCACTAAATACTCACTACCCTGTTTGATTCCTGATTCCTTTTCCTCTCCAGCCAGAACTGAAACTGACCCAGACAAAGGGAACTTCCCTCCTTCCTTTTGAAATATCTTGTCCCCCCATTGGCTCCTTTGGTCAGGTGTCAGCTAGGCTAGGTGAACTTCTTAACCCTTTACCGGTAAAAGAGGCATTAACCCTTAACTATCTGTTTATGACAGGGTGTAAGGAAGGCAAAGATCCTGATACCAAGAGCAGAAAAGAATGAAGGGCTTTGGCTGCTGTGAGATGGGGGAATCAAAAATGCTGCTTCCCCCAGTGGGCGGAAAGTGCGGGGAGCATTTAGCCAGCCAGTAGGGAGTGTTATCAATCTTTATGAAGGGTTTTAGGCAAGGCAAAGGGCTAGGAGCTAGGTATTTTTTAAAGAATGAAAGCTTAGCTCTTCATCTGACCTTTGTGTGGAATGTCTAAAATTGAGGGTGTTACTATAGTTTAATAAAAATAATTCCAAATTCCAAGACTAACACACTTGACAAATAGTCAAAGGAACCAATCTTGAATTAGAAAAACAATAGACCAAATTTTAAATTTCTGAGCCAAGCCCATTTTATTAATTTAAGATATGCAGTGGCAAAACCTGGTAACCTTTTCATAACTGAAAAATCTCCCCATTTTTCAAATACTTATCCAGCATTCTTGTCAATTACACCCACACATCCCTTTTAAAAAACAACTCCTCCTCCCTGGCAGAGGTCTATGAATGACACATTTTAGGAGGCTTGGTTTAGCAGTGGTGAAATCTGAAGAGGATTGATTAGGAGGATTTAGTGAAATCGGAGCGGTAGAAGCACAATCAGCTTTGTGTATATATAAATACAAACTTAGATTCTGCATAAACTTATGCTTAACTATGCACATGGGTAGTCTCATTAAGGTGCTGACTAGGGCCCCAGTCCTACATGCACAGATGTGCCTAACTGTACATGTGGGGCTACATTCACGTGTAAAATAAAGCATCTGCATAAGTGTTGGCAAGGTCGGGATCCTAGTCAGCAACTATATAGATTGATTCCCCCTTTCCACAGATCATTAGTGAGGGTTTTTAAAATACAGCACTCAACATTTATTATCCTAGAGACATTTTTTTTTGTAATGCAAAATAGAAAGTTATCTTTAGAGAGAACTGAACACTAAGTGGATGTACTGCTTACTAAAATATCGCCTGTATCATCCGGAAAGAATAGCCTGTAATATGCTTTTGACTGACACGGTGGGGTGTGAAGTCTAAATTCCTGGGTAGAAAGATGTACACTGGTTGTGCAAGGGGGTTCCATGTGATCATTTTATTTATGGCATGTTTCTCAGATGTCTTTCCATGAATAGAGCAGCTGTTATGAACTTTAACCAGCATGGAGCTGTGAGTGCGTTTAACCTACTCCCTTTTACTATATTAAGATATTGCTGTAGGCCATGATGAGCAATATCAGGATTAGTTTGAGACACTAGTTTTATAAAATCAAGCAATAGCTTAGTAAATACATTTTATTGACAGCAGATAGAAAACTTAAGCATAAAAAGGGCATATTTTTTGTAGCTCAACTTCAATGGAAAATTTAGATTAGGAACACAAATTGGGAGCTGATATAAGCCTCCCACATCCATTTCTTTAGTGTTTAAGATGAAGAAAGGACGGCTGGAAGAAGAGGAGGGCTTAGATTGTTTTCAGAGGTGCGAAGAGATGGGGTGGAGAGAAGGGGTTCTTGACTGTCTTTACCTATCCTCTTTACCCATGTCTATCATGTTAAACAGCAGTGAAGCCATTAAATAAACTTGCAGAGATTTTCCTTCTTTTTGATGATGAGCTGTGCATTGATAGAAGTTGGTGCATGGGCAAGACTTGGAAAAATTTATGTCCATAACTATTCTAATTGATACATTTACATGACCTGTATGTGGAAGATGGATTTTTTCCCCCAGCTTTAGGTAAATATAGAGTGTAAGAAATACAACTTTTTGTCTATTTCTAGCACAACTTATTGAAAATTGTAGCAGCTAAAGCTCTCTCTCCTATGTATTGTAACAGATTTCCTTATCCTGACTCTGTTTCTGCAGATCCCAAAGCTTTAGCATTCTAAGTCCATTAATGACCTAAAACTGATGAACCAGTGTTGCTCTTACTGCCCCAAAGAGTATCTCTGCCACAGCTGAAGGCAGCAGAGCTCTCCATCACTACTGCTATTCTGCTTGGACGGTAGCAGTGTCATGAGGGCCCAACACTAAACTTCTCTGCTTGAATTTCAGCTATTGTTGATGAGGTCACGGGGTCTGGGAGCAGCACTATGCTACAACATGGGATTTGGACCTTTGTTCCTCTTGGTTTGTGAAGGGCTGTGGGGAAGGGCCGGGACCATTATTGATTATTCCTTGCAATCTGTTGGTCTCCCCTGCAGGAGGACAAGCGGCAAGTGCTTTTAAGGAAGGAATTTTAACGTCATTTCTCTAGAAATCAATTCTTGATACTGATACACAAAGTGGGGGGAGCAGGGAGGTGAACTTATGAGTGGATCCAGAGGGAAAAGCAATTGGTTGAATAAATGCCAACCTTCTCATAACCTCATAAATTTGGGCATCAGGTTCTTCTGGATTGAGAGTGAGAGGAATTATATTTCACTTTACCCCAGTTTGTGTTACTAGTCCTTAATAGATCTTAGTGATTTAGGATGATTTGTTACTTGGTTAAAGATGTTGGAAAAGAAGGGAAATGGGCCTGTATCCAGTGCCCTCTGTTAAAGTTTGAGTGGGCTGTTTCTGTATAAACCAATGGCTCACGCTTACCTGGAAGATGGTGTTCAGTCATGGTCACCCCATCCAGAAATATATACAGCAGAAATATGAGGCTTCAGTGGTGGATGATGGAAAATTATTAGAGGCATGGAGAGACTTTGAATGAAGAATGGAATAGAGAAGGTAAATAGCGCACCCATTCTCCCACTACAAGAACAAGAGGACATTCAATTAAATTGAAAAGCAGTACATTAAAAACCTTGATACACAGTGCATACTCATGCCACATGATGTTATTGAAGCCAAAAGCTTAGTGAGTTTCCAAGGAGGATTAGACATTTATACAGATAATGAGAACACTCAGAGTTATATTAAATAGGATTAAAAATAAATTAGGGATATAAACCTTCATACTAACTGATGAGGTTGGGAAGGAATTTCTCCTGTGGGAAAATTACATCATTGTCCACTATAGAATTTCTTGCATCTTCCTCTGAAGCATCTGGTACTGGTCACAGTCAGAGCCAGGATTATAGACTAGACCAGGGGTAGGCAACCTATGGCACACGTGCCGAAGGCGGCACGCGAGCTGATTTTCAGTGGCACTCACACTGCCCGGGTCCTGGCCACCGGTCCGGGGGGCTCTGCATTTTAATTTAATTTTAAATGAAGCTTCTTAAACATTTTAAGAACCTTATTTACTTTACATACAAGAATAGTTTAGTTATATATTATAGACTTATAGAAAGAGACCTTCTAAAAATGTTAAAATGTATTACTGGCACGCAAAACCTTAAATCTGAGTGAATAATTGAAGACTCGGCATGCCACTTCAGAAAGGTTGCTGACCCCTGGACTAGACAGACCACAGACTTGATCTGATATGGCAGTTCCTGTGATCAGCTATGATGTCCTATCTGGCTAGAGTTCCCATGAGGAGGATTGAGAGGGGTCCTTTGAAGTTTTACAAGGCACACTGTGGGCTCAGTTTTCTATATTTTTTTTAATGAAAAATGACAACTTTTGTTGAAGTGGTATTAAAAGAAAGGGTCCAGAGGACCATCTACCTTCTTGGTAATACTAACATCTTACATAATTATGGAGCCCAGGATTGCTTTATGCACTACTGCAATACAAGTATGTAATACATGTATAGAGAACTAAGATCTTGTACAAGCAGGCTGCTTTTTGCAGGCTAGTTTTCTCAAGGATATCAAGAAATACAAGAACACACCCTTGTTGTTTGAAGTATACATTGACTTTAAAGGGTGTTCTGTCCAACATTGGGGATTTCAGCAAGGGCAGAAGAGAAAAGGGGTTGCTCTTTTGATGGTCAGAGTAAGGCAGAGCACGCTAATAGTTCCAGCAGTTTTTACTGAGCTCGAGGATCCTCCTAGCAGTATTGGCACAACAACAAGGGTTGAAGTTGGTCTCAGCCCTCTAGTAAGTAAATTTTTTCCCCTTCCTTGAAAAAAAATAATTAAAGGTCTCCAATGATCTGAGCTTCAAGGTAGTGGACAGAGTTTGATTTTTCTTGTATATTTGGGCTCAGCTATTCCAAGATCCGTAGATACTTCCCACGGGTGTCTTTCCACATATAATGTTCAAAAAATGTACTTAGATATCCTGTACTCTCTATACATGCATGTGTATGCATGCACACACACAGAGACCTGTATCCATTGAGATTCTTGGATACAGATAGACATATCTGTGTCCACTGAGACAGGTGAAGACGGCAATTTAAAACTGAGAGATTCCAGTTTCTCCCTTTATGTAAATTATGTAGCGTGGTGGAAGATCCATATTTTAAGGTATACCCTGATGCAGGAAGACTGGCTGGTGAGGTTAGACCTGAGGAAAGTGTACCTCTCAGTCCAGTGGTGAAAATTCCTAACGTTCTGCTGGGTGGAGGACTTTTGCAGTTTAGTCCACTCTTTGTCTGTCTCTGCTCCATGGCATTCCGCTAAACACCTGAACTCTGTGGTAACCCTCTTCTCTGTCAGCATGTTACTTGTTAGATGGTATGCTGGTCGAGGCACAGAACTTGCGGACTGGTTGTATCACAGGTCTGTTTGAAGAAAACAACTCTAGAGAGCCTGGGATTCTTGAGAAATTCACAGAAATGATGCAAATATATTTCTACGTGGGTATTTATATGGCCCTCAACACTGTAATACCCGAGCACTTGGGATTTATTGTGGTTTCCCTCTAGCAGATTCTCAAATGCCCCCTGGAAAGGACACTGAGGACAGATCATAAGGTTTCTTTCTGTATCCATCCAAGCTTTAGTCCCAAGCCACCTCATCTACTATAATCTACAAGACTCAAAGCACAAGCCCTCTGGCGATAGAGTGAGAACCCATCTGTATGCTCATCCCTTCTTGCTAGAGGTGTAAGAGGAACTGGCACGATTGCTCTGTCATTAGCAGGTTGAGGGATGTTAATTATGCAGTCTATTGTGGGGCAAAGTGTCCCTGTGTGGCTAGAATGCCATCATTAAATAGATTAAAGAGGGAAGGAGGGATTTGTATTTAATCTCAGGAGGTTAGACTCAAGGGAGTTGGAATTTAAGGAATTTGGGATGGCAGCTGATAAAGTGGAATGTGTTGTTCTGGGAAGGGATTTTGGTGCTGGTGTGTGTTTAAAGATGGCCTTGCCCCTAGTAGGGACAGACGGAATCCAGGGAGGTGAAAACATTATCTACTATCTGTTCTGTTCTCTGTGAAAGAATTAGAGAGCAGTTTTGGGTAACTGCTCCTCTGCCTAGAGCGGTTTGTGACTGTTGCAGAGTTCTGTTCTGTCACCCCCTCAAATTCAGTGTCTATGTGAGACCGTGAGGCACTTTGGGTTGGGGTGTCTCCAGTCTCTGGGTGAATCTCATTGCTATGCTTTCCTCTCATTTGACTTGGAAAGTGCTGCGGTCTGGTTGGTCTCAGGACTCGGATGAGAGTAAACCAGCTGAGGTAAAACTGAGGGTTATGTTGGTAGATTGGGGGAACTACTAGCAAAAAGACCAGAAGCCTGCAACACTTATTTTGGGATGTGGACTTCACCAGAGTAATACAATCCTTTGTAACCTCATGGTTAGATTACTCTAAGGTCAGTGGAGCATATGCCTGGGTGGCAGTTACGTATTTGTTTTGCACCTGTGTTTTACAAGATACAATTATCAGAATGTCTGTGCCCTGGAACTCTTCCCCCCTAGAAGACAGGCTTTGAAAGAGAAAATACAGTGGGGAAACCTAGAGGAAAGATTTGCATTTTGGGGGTGTGTAATATGTTTTCCACCATTATTGTGGCATAGAACTCTAGATCTCCTAGGGAGTCCTGCAGATGGAACCTGGATAGAAAGAACTTAAATCTCATTCAGCAGTGGATGAGTCGGCAATTTCTTTTAGCTGAACTGGCTGCTGGAGGTTAGATCCAGAGGCTTTGGCAATAGAGCCCATCCTCCAGGGCATGTAAGGATAGCATAAGCTTTCCTCCCATTCACCATATTATCATGGACAGAGGCTCAAATTAAGAGATTGTACTGTTGACCCCAATGCTGGCAGTATTGGAACTCTCTGGTCTTGAAATAAAATTCCTTTTTCCTAAAAGGACCTCAAATCAAAGTTAGGATTTTATTAAAGACACAGAGGAAAGTTGTTGTGCATCCTTCTTTTTTTCACCCCTGTGATGTTTCCTGTTTTGCTTCTTGAGATACAGGTCTCATGATGAGGAGCTTCTTGGAAATGGAAGTCTGTTGGATGAGTCGGAATGAAGAAGAGTCACAAATTTAAGAAGTTGGCTCAAGTTTTCATTGCAGGCATTGGATGTTTCTGAGACCAAGCCCTGTGAGAAGAGCATGGGCAAAGAAGAGGGAAATGTAGATCCAGTCTTTCTAGGAGGAAGCAGGGACTGCAGGATCTGAGAGGACGTTCCACATACAGCACATAACTTTTTTTTTTTTTGTTCTTCTCCTTCATCCATGAACTATAACACTTCTTGTTTCTCTGCTCTGGAAATTTAAAAAAATAGAACTCATATCTGTGTCTTTAATACAATCCTGACTTTCCTTTGAATTCACTCTCAGAAAAAGTATGAGTTCACTGCACTTAGATTTTTCTTGATGATTGGATAGCTGCTTCTTTGTATTTTGGAAACAGATTTTCTTTTTATAGGAACATATTGAGTACCTAGAGAAGTTTTCAGCATGTACCAGTTACAGAACATGGCATAGCCGGGCTTTGCTTATATTTAACAAAGCAACTTGTAATACAAAATATTATAAATGTACATTTAAATCTGAGGAAAAACTCCAGTCCCCTCTCGTTCTATTTGCCCCATGGTATATTTACTTTATAAAATGTTCCTGTCCTGTACTCTAGGTGCATGTCAATATCAAATAAACTTTAAAAAAATTGAACTGGTTATCAATCTTCCCAAAACGTTCAGCCCAAAAGAACTTGGAACTTTTACTTCCCAACTTCTCTTCTCAAATCCCTGCTCCTCTTCAAGCTCCTGGGGAAACAGGATAAGCTTGTTCATGTTCTGCGTAGGCCAATGGACGTTGGCTTTGCGTGATCAAAGGTTCAAGGCACGTTCCAGAGTTGAGTGTTATTCACTGAGCAGAGCTTGTGATCAGCTTCTTCCCGTCTAAACCAAGGGACTGTTTGCTGAGGCACTTGAACTGATTCCAATGGCCTCAGTATGAGGCAGGGTGAGAGGTGATCTAAAGTAGCCAGGGCCCAAATCATATAGGGATTTAGAAGTTGAAACCATCACCTTGAATTGCACCTCAAAATGAATTGGGAAGCCCTTGGAGATCATGGTGCACAGGTACGATGTGAAGTACTGCTAAATACTTTGGCCAAGCTGTTCAGAAATCACCTAAAGTTTGGGTCTTGAATAAATAAAGTGATTTTCAAAAGTCAGAATGGCCAGCAACTCCCATTGATGTTAGTGGGGAGCTGTTGGGTGTTCAGGACTTCTGAAAGTCGGGTTACTTATTCAGAAGCATAACTTTAGGTTCTTATTTTTTAACATCTTGGCCCCTGTATGAAGCATCTCCAAATAACAGCTAGCCATGTTCTGCACTACCTGAGTGATTTTCAAGCTACACATGATATTGCCTAATGCAGTGGTTCTCAAAGCCGGTCTGCCACTTGTTCAGGGAAAGCCCCTGGCGGGCTGGGCTGGTTTGTTTACCTGCCGCGTCCGCAGGTTTGGCCGATCGCGGCTCCCACTGGCCGCAGTTCGCCGCTCCAGGCCAATGGGGGCTGCGGGAAGGGCGGCCAGCACGTCCCTCGGCCCGCGCCACTTCCTGCAGCCCCCATTGGCCTGGAATGGCGAACTGCGGCCAGTGGGAGCCGTGATCGGCCGAACCTGCGGACGTGGCAGGTAGACAAACCGGCCCGGCCCGCCAGGGGCTTTCCCTGAACAAGCGGCAGACCAGCTTTGAGAACCATTGGCCTAATGTGTTATGATCATGTAATTATACCTCATTGTTTATAATCAGTATGTGCAAGGGGGGCCTTTAAAGTTTGCCTGACATGTAAATTTTAAATCTTAACGTTTAATATAGTTTTCTGTATTAAATAGTGTTTCTGATGAAGGTGGATAAGTAATCTGCTGGTCTTTCTAATCTGAAGAAAACAATGTAACTGTAATGGTGTTCCACCCTTAATAAAATGTTAGTTATTTTTTGCATTATGACTAAATGCTTGGCTTTGGGGGTTGGGATTTTTATATATCAAAAATTTATAAGATTAGTTGTTGATAGGTATAGTTCTTTAATGAATAATTTGTATAATTTCACTTTCAAGTAAATAAATGTAATTAGATGAATTTATTAGTGTGTTGGAAATGGTTTAAAGTTTATGATAAGGGAACAGACATTTTAGACACCATAATGGACAGTATATCCTGACTCACCTTCCTAGCCAACAACTGTACTGTATTCTAAACCAGTATTATTTTGCTAGGTAAAGAAACAATGAAAATTCCCATATAACTGAACTACTAAACTATAATTGGATTCAAAGTGTCTGCTTTTAGAGATTTTATCAGTGATATCCATTTTAAAAAATGCACTGTATATGGCATACTGTATATGGCATACTGATCTATTAGTAGCTCCCAACTAATGTGAGACACTCCAGTACTACAGTGATGGGACCATATAAACACCTGGATAGACCGTCCATTCTGAGAAGTTATTCCTGATGCAATACTAAAACCTTTTCAGGATTCTTCAGCTGCTGACGCACAAACCAGTACATTTAAAAAAAAAACCCAGCTACCATCCATTAGATTGGAACATGAAAACCTGAACATTTATCAGTGTCTATGTATGGCTCTACCCATTGCTGATGTTTCTCCCAGCTTCACTTGTTTCATGATACTTACCTTGTTCAGCTAGGCATTCCTTCGAGGCACTCTCGTTACTGGTGTTCTTTTAAGATCTCTATTAAAGCTTTACTGGTTATAGAGAGCTGTAAAAGTGAGGGACTTTGTGTGATTTTACTTCTCTCCTATCTTGAGATGCAGCTACAGGTATCAGAAGAGAAAATCCGTATGAATATAGGTGAAAACATCCCTCTAGAAACCCAAATATTAGTAGAATCACAGGATTAGCAGATTAGGAGACGGTGCAGTCAGCATCTTCTTTCTTATTTTAAATTTTTCTTATTAGTCTCTGAAGAGGAGCGTGGCTTGAATTTGATAAAGTTCTCCTCCGTACAGCCCAATGCCCCAGTTTTGAGCACGAATTGCAGCAGACAGTTTTCACAATTCTGGGTTATTTTGGATGGTGGAAATATATTTTTTGTTGATTCTGAATAAATTACAAGGTAAATTAGATGCCATGGTTGAATCTTGTCTAGAGCAAGGAGCTGTTAAAGGAACTTGTGATAGATGGATTTGATGAAGACTGTACCAAAACCTTTTATATTTCAATGGGCTAGATATTTGAGTTTTGATGGGTATTAGGTTGTTTTTCCATACTCAAATCTGTTCCTCATAATTTTTTGTTTTTATTCTTTGCTTTACCTGTTTCTTCAGTGGCATGCTATATTACATACTCATATTTTAAATGTGATGGAAAACCTTTCTGGGATTATGAGTTTTCCCATGACTGAGGACCATGATGTTGATTAAACAGAACAAAATCTTGAAATATGTTTCCTTTTATTAGGTTTACTTTTCTTTGATTTAAAAGTTTAGATATTTTTGTCTATGCAGTTTAAAATGAAGGATAAAATAACCTCTGTGACAGGGCCAACAACCGCATGAAAAACAACCGCAGACAACTGTGCTCTTGGGCCTGAGTTACTACCTGGGGTTGGAAGTCCTGATTTTTTGATTAGCAGTAAATATATCTGTTAAACCAGACATAGGAAATTCTTTTAATCTGGGTGCATTCATTCATTTTTACTGAGTGGGAGTTTGTGGGAATTAGGGTTAGGTTTGGGGTTTCGTTCGTGGAAATTCTCACTTCACAGCTGGAACAGAAGAGATAGATGAGACGTCAAGATGGATATATATACTGGAGTTTTACCAAGCCAGATGTCAAAAGGCCAGCAGTGACAAACAGAAGGAATATATTTTAAATCCCTCTCTGTCTTTACATGCTAAAGACTGTTCCAAAAAGTGGATATTTTGCATTCCCTCCCCCATCAAACCTGGGGCCCAATGCTACAAACATTGATCGTGATAGTGTATTCAACCATGAGTAGTCCCTTCATTGGGATTACTTGAGAGTACCTTTAATCAGATGTGTAAGAATCTGCAGGATTGAACCCTGGTCTGCATTATTAAAACAGTGTCACTTAATAGGTATGGAAAGGCCAATAGGAAAGTGCCAGGTGCTTCAGGCTTTCACGCCTGAAACTTGTGAGCATAGTCATCAGTTATTCTAGAATCAAAAGGAAAGACTCTACAACCAAACACAGCGATGTGATTTCTTAACTAAATTATCAAGTATAATGCAAGCTTAATAGCATTTTGGATCTTGAACATAATTAAAGGCAATGTTATCTATGAGGGATTGTTGACTGGAAGAGAGGACTGAATTTTATCTTTGACTTTGACTTTAGGCGGCTATGCATTGTTGTTTTGTAACTGGAGTTTTGCCCTACTAATTCTTTATGTGGAAGACAATGTAGACTTGCTAGAATGTCTGAGACTCTTTGTAAAGAACTGAGTCACCTTTCAGATTCACTAAAAGTTACACATGGGTGACTATGATCCCCAACTTAATCTGGGAACAGACAACTAGTTTAGACATCTCTAAACACTCCTTATTAGGAAAGATACTTTATTCAAAAATTTTAAGGGTGGGATTTTCAGAACTGGCTGCATAGTTAGCCTCCTAAATCCATATGTAGGCACTGAAATCAATGGCCTGATTTTCCCAAATGTTCACCACCCAGCAAATGCCATTGCTTTCAGCACTTTTTAAAATCAGGCCACTTTTTAGACACCTAAATATGGACTAGAACTAGGATCATAACTATGCATCAAGTTCTACATGTTTTGATCAAAATGTTCAATTTAGAACATAATTTATTGGTAAATCTGAAAACTGTCAAATTAAGTTTATTGAAACCTGAAACATTATGATTGAAATTTTACAGTAAATATTTTTTCATATAAATCAGTTTTTCAATTGTATGCTAAACTTAAAATAGTAATGCAAATATCTTTTATAAAGCTAACCCAGGTACTTTTTTGGGGGGGGGGGGATTAAATCTTTGCTAATGTATATTAATAAGAATGTTTTTAATTTGTAGGAAAATGGATCAAGGAATTTTGATTGGGTATTTTAATGTGAAGTTTTATAACAAAGTTTTGTGTGCTTGGGTCTCAGTCCTGTAAAAATTCATGCATATGCTTAACTTTATGCACTCTGAGTTGTCCCATACAAGCCAATGGAACTACTACTCACATGAGCAAAGTTGCACACAAGCAAACATCTCTTTAGTACTGTTAATGCAGTTTTCATGTGAAATAAATAGATACTTGGTCCTGCTTTTGAATAGCAGACTTGTAACTTTTCAAAACTACTTGATCGTGCTAAAAATCCAAGCAGTGACTTCTGAAAATGAGATTTTCCCCCTATCTGTGCCAGTGCTTTGAAAGGGATGGGGGTGGAAGAGAACATTGTTTCTTTTAAGATGAGCTTTATTGGATTGGTTTGTATGGTTAATATAATCATGACGCTATGTTGTGTTTGATCAGTCCCCGCCCCCGGCAGAATAACTTGTTAAGAGGAGGCAGATTTTCACTTAGTGAATAAATCCCTGGACACACGTTGCTTGTCGGTGTTGTCTTGGCTGTCTCCTGTGTTGGAGTTAATTTTATCCAGGAGCTGCTGTGTAAGTTGTAGAACTGTTTACCCAATGTAAGTTTGTATGTTCAGTTGTGGCTCTGCCGAATGTGATAAGATATCTATTTTAGATTTCAGACTCTGTATACAATCAGGAGGGAAGTCACTTGAAGAATTAATTTAGCTCCTCTTTCTCTTTGAAACAGCCTGTAAATATTAGGTGAATTTTTAAGATTTGTGTGTCTTTACAAAATCTATTTTTGGTATCCTTCAATACTTATTGTTCGGTTTCTAGTCCAGGAACTAAAGTCTGTAGTGTCAAACAATAAAAAGGTTTGATTGATTAGAAAGTTTCTACTCATTTGCTGCAGGACAAAATCTCAGTTCTTCCAGCAACAGTTTAATTTAAAACCGAATGAGCAACAAGGACTTGTAGCTGCTTGCATTTGTTTTCCCAGCCTATTTCTTTGATTTCTTTATATGGTGAATTGAACCTCTTTAAATAACTAGTTAAACATAACTGCTATTTGTATTTTCAGTGACGCTTTTCTGCAAACGTTCTGAATTCATTTCACCAACAGAACAAAATGTCCATGTTTAATATTTTGTATGGGTTGAACAGGAACAGTAAAGAGAAGCTTGATCTTAAAAATATGCGTAAAGGAATTTTTTAGCTGAGATGGGGGCAAGTATTTTTAACCTTTCAGTGGGAGAGAGGGGGAGAGTAGGAACTAATAAATGAAAGTATCCTCTGGAAATTTTAGTAGCAGAAGCTGAGACCCTCCCCCCCACATGTTAAACTTGATCTGAGTCCTTAAAAAAATATGAATAGCAGTACTGCTGTCCTGTAAAGTAATTGCTTAAAACCTTCTTAAACGTTAACAGGAGGTCTGTAGCTGACATAGGAATTGGCTGATATACTGACTGCTTCTATGTGTACAGTGATTTTTTTTTTAAAGAAGTCAGGGCACCTCTGGTGTCCTGGAGCATAAAACTTGTATCATAGTTGGCCCTGTGACAAATGCTATGCCTGTAATTTAGAGCCATATAGGGATGTTCTTTGCTTAGAACCACTTGAATTACACCACCTTTCATGTCATGGATGTAATATCTGCAGCTTAAATAGATAATGTGTGAGTGTTGTGGCCTGTGGAGGAGCAAGGGAAGATAAGAACTATTAATGTGAATTTTAATTTGCTTGTATCTTCAGTTACAAGATGTATTTGATGGTAATAGAATGGAGTACAAGATCTGTGGGATGCTGTAAAGTCCATAGATCTATAGATCAGGAAGGAAAACTTGACACTTTTTTTGAATGAAAAACACGATTACATGAGAGTTTGTGGGGTGTGGAATAACCTACCAAGTGCTCCAGTGTACTAAGTTTTTAGACAGACTTCTCAACTAGTGGTAGCTAGAAGTGAACTTGCTTTTCATTACGATCAAATGTGATTACTTAAAAGAGAAATGTCTATTGTTTTGAACACTGCAGGGGGAAAATCCTGTTGTCTTGCATGTTTTATCATCTAAACTTTTCTAAAGGGTACTATTTGTTACATTTGCACCTAGAAAATAGTAAATTTACCCTTTAATGTTTGCTAATATTCAAGCAGCAAAAAGTGCTTTTTAAACTGAATCTCCCTGAAAAGAGGAATTGTAATTCACCTTTCCTCTTGCAGAATAGATTAAAACATGTTAGCCTAAATCAACTGTTGTGGGGGGAAGAGGTAATGCACAGCAAGGTTCACATCAATTTAATTTTTGCCATTGCCTGAATAGACTGTGTCCTAGTTTTCATCAGAGGGAAGATTAAAAGACACCCTGTGGGTTCTCACTCTCTGGTTGCATGTTTCCTTCATGCAGCATATTTGTTTTTTGTCACTGGTTGGTAATGTATTCTAGTTGACCCCTTGGACTCTGAACTTGGCTTTGTGAGTGTCCCTTTCACCCTTCACCACTGTTGTCTGATGGTTCCTGGCCCTCAGGGATTTCTCTCTTTGATAGCAATTTGTTTGGCTAGAAGAGTAAAAAAAGTTATGCTCTAAATTTCTCACTAGTTTTTCACTAAGGGCTTTTCTGTCTATAGTTGAAAATTTACCAAAATAGCTATTTCAGCATCGTTATTTTGGTATAAGCCTCTGTGTAGACACTCTTACTCCCAAACAGGTAGTTTGGTAAATTTCCAAATGTAGACAAGCACTAAGATGAAGTGTTGGTGTTACACCCCAAGTTCATTCCAAAGGTCCCCTCTGAATTCCACATAAATCGGGTATGCACCTACCTGTTTTCTACTCCAACCCATACACCACCATCGAAAACAGAAGCTCCATTCCCTGGATATCCATCGAGCTTTCGCTTTCCACCTGCAAAGGGCCAGACCCTTCAGGAAATCTCTGAGACTCTTCGTTACCATTGCTGAGCAGATGAAAGGGGAAGAAATCTCACCGAGACTCTAAATGTATCTCAGATTGCATCCTGCTTTGCTGTGAGCCGGTGGAGACTTTTCACCCAAAGTGTAAGGCCACACTCAACCAGAGCCCTGACTACCTTGGTGGCTTCTCTTTAGGGTCTCCTCCTCCTGCAGATCTGTAGAGTGGCAACATGGGGTTCTGCGCGTAACTTTATTAGACACGATGCCCTAATACAATTGTCTTCAGCAGACGCATCCTTCAGTACAGTGGTCCTGTAGTCTGCGGTGTAGCATGGTTCCTCAATGAGATGCCCATAGGGACCACAACTTGAAGAAGGAAGGAAGGTGATTTACCGTACGATAATTGGAGTTCCTTAAGACGTTTGGTCCCTATGAGTATTCCACTACCCAGCCTACTTCAGATCCTTTACTAGATATTCGCAATAGAGTAGGAACTGGAGAGGCAGTCAGTCCACACCGCCCCTTATGCCCTTGCTTCGGAGCATGAGAAGACTCAGGGTGCAGCCATGGATCAACAGACGACGATAGTAAAAATCTTCCAGTTTCAGGTGCATGAAACGCATGCACACTCCCAATGGAATGCCCATAGGGACCCCACATCTCAGAGAGCTCCAGTTATTGGAAGGTAGGTAAGTAATCTTTCTTTTTGCCTGGCTCCCTGTCTTCATCTCCCCTTCACGATGAAAATTCGAGAGGGGAAAAATCTGCTGGGGGCTTCCATAGATGATGATCAAGCTTTTTTAAAAAAATGTTTGTAAAAATACGTATATTGGCTCCTGTTGAGACTCTAATCAAAGTTTAAGGGCTCGAGAGGACTGAGATGAGGTTTGCGTAATTGTGTATGTGTGAAGAAATAAACCAGGCTTTTTCTCTCTTGAAATCCATTCTTTTCTGTAAATTTTTTGTTTGGAAAATCTGAAGATAAAACTTTAGCCAAAGGATATCAGAACTCTCTCTGAAAGCTACACAAGAACCATTGAAAAATGTATATTTGAGTATAATAGATCCAGTAGTGCATCATACTGTTCAATGAACTAACTAGCTTTCCCTAGGAGGAAAAGAACCTTACATTTATTGTTTAACTTTTTCGTTAAATATCTGTTCTGTGACCTGGATACATATAGATGCATGTAGGAACACTGAAATAAACACTGTGAAAAATCACAGTACGTTCCAGTGATTGAAAGGCCATAAGGCTAAAAGGCTCCAATATTCCCACTACCCAAAAGCAGCAATAGATAAATATTTGGAGACATCTGGGTGCCTTCTCCTGTGGTGTTTAATGAATAAATATGTTTTCAAAATTAAGGGCCAGGTCCTCACCTGCAACTGGTGTAAATTCACATAGTTCCATTGAAGTCAATGGGGAAAGGCCAATTTACATCAGCTGAGGATCGGGTTCTAGTTAAACCATTCACTTACTGCAAGAAAAAAAAAAGTCATCTTGTTTTTCTGAGAGGACCAGTCACACTGTTTGCTTAGAATTTAAAACAAAACAAACTTTAAAAATATATCCTTTCAAAGTGACCCAGTACATTTTTCAGTCACTGATAACCCTAAAAACCTGTATTGCTTTTGAGTTGACCTAATTTTAATCTTGTTTGAATTGCTTTATGGTTAGCACTGTCACGTGCCAAAAATAGATCCCATTAGTGGATTTAAATAATTTATTTACTTCTGAAAGGACACACTGTTACAAGCTTTGCAGACTGTTTCACTTTTTCAATCTTTCTTCTGTTCCAGGACAGGACACTGCAGTTGTACCAGTTTTGAAGCAAAATATGGAATGTGTTTCACTGCTGACTGAACACAGCCAAATGAACAGTATTGACAGTAGTTTGAAAATCAGCAGTTAGCAGTTTGTTCACTACCTAGCCCTTTCCAGAGAGAACTAATTGTTTACAAGAAATCTGCTTTACAAATCCGTTACAATAACCCTCCAACTTTGTCTATTTAAATATTTGCAAAGGGGAAGCATTTACCTACAAGCACACTCTGGGAAAAATGGCAATGGAGGAGTACCTGTGGATGGTCATTGTGGGTTTCATCGTCGCTTTTATTTTGGCATTTTCAGTTGGTGCAAATGACGTTGCCAATTCTTTTGGGACTGCTGTGGGCTCTGGTGTGGTCACGTTGCGCCAGGCCTGCATTTTGGCTTCAATTTTTGAAACCGCTGGCTCAGTATTACTGGGAGCAAAAGTAGGAGAAACGATTCGGAAAGGTATCATTGATGTTAATCTGTACAACAGCACTGTGGATCTGCTGATGGCAGGAGAAGTTAGTGCAATGGTTGGTAAGTAACCATCTTTCATTTTTGAGTAACAATAGGCATCTAGTTACAGGTCTGTCGCATCTTAGGCACATTTAACATGTGCGATTTCAGCTTTACGCGGTCGGCAAAAATAAGAAAAAAAAAACCCAAAAGAGAAAAATAACAATTTAAATACTGTTTCTGTAGTGCGGGCGATTCTGCCCACCATTACACTCAATATAATTTTGACTATCCGTGGTTTTCGCTTTACGCTCTGACCGCGGAACATAACCCCAGCGTAAAATGAGACAGACCTGTATAATCCCGTTCATCATGCATTTTTCTATGCCATTTAGACATTCCAGCTTTCAGTACTTACATGTCTGGTTTTTCTTTCTCTTTTAAAAGGAGACCTGGGCTACTTTTATGAGTCTCTTGCTTTTTTCATTACTTACATTCTAATCACTGATTTTTCTTTAATGTTCATAACTTTTAATTTTTAAAAAAGAACGCTCGTTATGTAAAACGGATTGAATAAATGGTCTAAAGAGGTACTGAACAAGTGACTTTTAATTTGGAAAAGGTATTAATAGGATAATACACCATTTATGGCCACACAAAAAATCTTGACGAAATGGCAGTTTATAGTGAATACCTATTCTGAGGATTTAGTCAAACTGTTAATTTTAGTAGAAGTTTAAAATATTCACTTAGACTCTTCACTGACCCCATGACTGATTATAATTACTGTATACTTGTTCTAGGGCCATAACAACATTAAAAGGAATAATAGATTAGAGCAGGGATCGGCAGCCTTTCAGAAGTGCTGTGCCGAGTTGTCATTTATTCACTCTAATTTAAGGTTTCGCGTGCCAGTCATACATTTTAACGTTTTTAGAAGGTCTCTTTCTATAAGTCTATAATATATAACTAAACTATTGTTGTATGTAAAGTAAATAAATTTTTTAAAATGTTTAAGAAGCTTCATTTAAAATTAAATTAAAATGCAGAGCCCCCCGGACAGGTGGCCAGGACCCGGGCAGTGTGAGTGCCATTGAAAATCAGCTTGCGTGCCGCCTTCGGTACACGTGCCATAGGTTGCCTACCCCTGGATTAGAGCATGACCAACTTCATGTAATTTTAATCCTTCTGATTCATAGTCCCTCATAAAACTAAAAGATGTGTTTGTTTTTTCTGTCTACTGACATAGCTTTTGTTTGCTTTTAATCTAAGCCTTAGTTAGATCAAATACTGCATTCAGAGGGAAATGAAACTAGTCCCAGACCATGTTCTTTGTTTCTATGCAAGAAGTGCTGTGAACTTTGGAGATGTGTGATAAGAAGGGACAGCAATAAGCACAAATGCAACCACATTTTAAAAAGGTCAGGGAGAGCCAGCTGTTTTTCTCTGTCCTTTCCTCCAGAACACACTTTGTGTGGGGCTTCAGTCTGAGCATCGAGTGCTGGTTTCTCTAATACTGTTAGGAGGTTGTGTGTTCTGGGGTGGGGAGTCAGGATACCTCTTCAAAAGGGGAGATGGCATTCTGTTAGCAGGGCTCCCAGAAGATCTTTGCTTTCTTTCACTAGCCAAGAGGGTTAGGAGTCAGTCACATGGGATGTGCCCCCGCCCCCCTTCTCTCTTTCCATGACTACTACTTGTGGAGATAATGCCAAATTCTGGGAAGAAGAGTATAATAATATCTCTGGCCCAGTGCCTGACTTATTGTCTGGTAAATCCTCAGACACTAAGCCCTGGTCTACACTGGGGGGGGGGATCAATCTAAGTTACGCAACTTCAGCTACGTCAATAACGTAGCTGAAGTCGACGTACTTAGATCGACTTACCGTGGTGTCTTCACCGTGGTGAGTCGACTGCTGATGCTCCCCCGTCGACTCTGCTTGTGCCTCTCACGGCCCTGGAGTACAGGAGTTCACGGGAGAACGCTCGGGGGTCAATTTATCGCGTCTAGACTAGACTCGATAAATCGATCCCCGCTGGATCGATCGCTGCTCGCCGATCCGGCGGGTAGTGTAGACATACCCTAGTCTGTCTAGATCTAGGATAGTGCCTTTTTCTAGGTTTGCTAGTACCACTATACTGTATACTTAGACTTGCCAACACGAGAGGGGCTTTTAGCACAGACATAGCTGCATAAATTTAAACTGCCACTTGCTCCAGTGCAGCATACCCTGCTTTGAAGTTGAAGTGACACATGTCTGCTGACCGTACATTCTTAATAAACATGATCTCCTTTAGCAGGAAGGCTTCATTTTCCTCATTTGTATCTATTTGACACCCCAGTCCTGGAAACCCCTAGTCCAGGCAAAGGTGGCCAAATTTGTAAACATTGAATACTGCCTGCAAAGGCAACTGGCCAGAAGCTCAAAGAACACAGCTCATTTGCAAAGACATTTATATAAGCCAGTCTGAACTTTGTGACCTGTTGCATTCCCGTCCTCCAGTGATGGCTTTAAAAAATAAATTCCACATTTTAAATCTCTGAGTTAATGAAATAAAGTTCACTAACCACAAATGCTCCTTTTCTTTGCCTTGATTCCCTCTCCAAATTTCCTTCCTTTCTTATCCAAACCAATTGCTTTTTTTTCCTTTGTGTTTTTCTCTCTTCCTTTTAATCAGGTTGTTTTTCTCCTTTTCTTTGGGCAGGCTTGGGAAACAATTGTTCTCCCCCTCTCTACATGGAATGGACTCTTACCCACCATGATCACACTACTGTGCACAGGGTCTGCTTTAGTAATTTGAGGAGGGTCAATGAAATGATTCTTCAGGGCACACCTAAATGTAACTCTCTTTATGTAAAGAGCAGCAGCAGCAGTGGAGCTTTGCTACTTAGTCTGGGACTGTGCATAGTTCCCAACATTTAAAATGTTTCATTGAATTGGTTTCCCAGTAAGCTGGAGGTTTGGGGACCATTAGGATTTGGGAGGCATTTTGGTGAATTTTACCACTTGTCAACCAATTGTCACAATATCCCAATGCAGTGGATAACTATTATCCCTGTGTTATTGATAGGAAACTCAGGCAGACAGTTTAGGTGACCTGACTAAGGCAGCAGAGGGAGACAGTGTCACAGCTGGGATTAGAAAGCCTGGAGTCCCTTGCTCTCCGTCCTGTGCTCGGTCCACTTTTCCCAGCTGCCTCTTGCACTGTGGGATGCCCTACTGCCACGTGCACAGCAAAGGAGCCAGATCAGCAGCAGGCAGCTGACTAGGAGGGGGAACTTGCAGCAGCCATGCTCATAGCATTTACCCACAGTTGCAGATTGGTCTGAGGTCCCCCCAAAATCAAAAATCATGGACTTCCCAAGTCTCAAAGGTGGTCATAGTGGGAGCAGTGCAAAGCCTGTGGTCTTTATAAAATAATAACAAAGCTGGAGAATGTTTGTAGTGGTGTTCTAGCTGTGTTGATCCCAGGATCTAAAAGAGACAAGGTGGGTGAAGCAATGTCTTTTATTGGACCAACTTCTGTTGGTGAGAGAGACGAGCTTTTGAGCTGCACAGGTCCAGACAATCAGGGGCCTCCGTGACTTTGGGCTTTGCAGGCTCCAAAAGCTAATTCTGCCCTCACCCAAATTGTATTTCCCTCTGGTCCCCAATCTCCTGCCTTAAGTATCTCCAGGTCACCTTTATTCCTTGGGTCTTACCATCTAATAGTGCCCCAATTACTTTCTCTCTAGCTCTCCTACCTTCTGCTGGCTGGGGATGATAAAATAAGGGATAGTATCAGACCTTGTATATTCACTAGCAATCTTGCCACAATTCCAGCACGGCTTTGGTTTTGTTGCACATATTTTTGTGACCTATCAGGGAGGGAACCAAGTATATTCTATTTATAAAAAAAAAATTGCTACATAATTTACAATTTTATATCTGGTTGACCTATCTGATCTTTTGACAGACACTACCACGTCTTCTCATTCACAGCACATCCCACGTGCTGGCCTCAAAAGTTTATAAGTTCATCTATTCTTATTTTAGAGTAGGACAACAGAAACCTATAAATTACAGAGCAGGTGCTCCTTGTTTCAGCTAGGGCTTCCAATAGGGGTAGAAGTGCCAGTTGTTTTGGGACAGAGTCCCGGGAGAGATTAGTTTTACTAGTTGACTTCCATATTGAGCTATATGCAGTGCCAAGATTGAATAGCTCCATCTCTGTAAGAGGGAAATTTGATCATGAAATAGCTGATTTAAAATGATAAATCCTTGTTCAAACCTGTCTAAAGCATTTTCATAAGTGTACCTTGGGTTCTACCATCATGTTCGTTGATCAGAGTTAAATGTGTCAGTTTGGACAGTCTCAGCCAGAGTTTCCTCATAAAGGTAATATTGACGAGCTGGTGCTTACTCAGGTGATATTCCTAGCAGTGGGCATTGGTATAATAAAATTTCAGTCCCCATCCTCAGAAGGGCTTGTATGGTTTAGATCCCCCATTTGGAGTCATTCCCAGAAATCACATTAGAGTATTGGGCTTCTCTTCTGCTCCTGTCACTTCCAGCCCCTGCCTTCCTCTTTTTGAGCAACGCTCAGTCTGACTTGTCTCACCTCTCCCACTCTGTTACTATTATCCGCTGCCCACACAGCCCCTCCATCCACCTTCCTTTGTGACTCCTGTCTCTCCCTCTCCTCACAGTCCTTCCACTTGTCTCCCCTTGCCTTCCACTTCCATGTTGATGACCTTTGCCTGCCACTGGCTGCCCACCTCTTTGCTCTTTCTGCCTTGTTTGATCTTGAACCCTAGATCAACTCATCTACTTGCCAAAACAGTTTTCACAAAGCACTGCTCCCTCTGGTCTTCCGATTCTTGTCATCACCTTGTCTCCTCAGCATCACCCACCTGTCCCTTATCCGTTGCTGCTCCACCCAGCGCTTCTGTAGCTTTCAATCCACCAATGTTTTCTCTGCCACGTCACGTCTTCCCTCTCTCTCTCACTCTCATCCATTGAGTCACTTGTCCTGGTGCTCCTGACAGTCACTTGTCTCACAATGCTCTGTTTCAGCACTTCAGGGGCCTTGTCGGTTGCAGAATCTTTTCAGCATGTTACCCTGTGAACTCTGAAGGCCCGAGAGCTCTCTTGTGAGGCACCCTAGAGAGGCTCCTGTAAATCCTCAGAGTAGGAAATTTGAATCAGCCAAGACCCCAGAGTGTCAGGACTGGGATGCATCGGTACACGCCCAGCTGCCCTCTGCCAAGCCCAGCAGGGCAGCTTTCCCTCCGGAGCATCTGGCACTGTCGCCCTGGAAGCAGAGGACTCCTTCAAGCACTGGCTTCTCTACACAGTTGCAGCCGTGGTGCTGAGCTTCAACGAGAGACTGAGGCAGGAGGCAGTGAGAGGGGGCAGCAGCTTCCTGTCTGCTTCTGTCACAGCCCCCAACTCCCAGGAAGCTCCATGCCAAGGCCTCCAGAGTTTCCCTGCTACTAGGAGCAGAGAGGGGACAGGGATTCTGGGTAACAATATATGCTAAGAGACCTTGCCCAGTGATTGAGGGTCTCTGCAAAGCACTCAGTATTGGCTGCAGTGTGTCGGGAGAGGTAGGATCTCTCAGGGCAGCAGGGGTGCTGTGGCTGGTGCTCCCTGGCACAGGAAGATTTGGTCTGGATGCAGAGTTCCAACCTCTAGTGCAGCCCGTGTCAGAGCCCTATGAACTTCTGTCAATGCGCCAACCCTCACCCATCACAGAGACAATTCAAGCCACTTGAAGCCTCTAACCTGGGCCAGTCTGTCCTCACTTTGAGCTGAAGGACCTTGCCTGTTAGCAGGAAGGGGAAGGGAAAGCAAAGAACTTCTGCTTTCCACAGGTGACAGAGCATCCATCCTGGGACCAGAAGTTCCTTGATCTGCCAAAAAAAGTCAGGGAACTTCCTGTTTGTCCGTATGGCCTGCCTAAGGGGTTCCCCAGCTCCTGCAAGTGACAAGTAGCAAAGGGCCCAGCAAGGCACCCTGGTCTCTATGCTAAAGAGCTCTTGACCACTTTGACTAGGGTGAGCTGCCCGGTCCAAGAGACAGCCACCCACTTAGGGAAGATTTATTCAATCCTATAGCCACCAGAGAAAACACACATTTAGTTCTGGGTGTAAAATCTGTGTCCAGTGCCTGAAAAGCCAAAGTTAGCAGTGACTTGTGAGAAACTGAGCCAAAGGGATTGCAGCCATAAGGAGACTGTGGAGCCCAGCATTTGGAGATATGCCCAGGCTGTGACCTCAATTGCCTGCATCAGGCCAATCAACCTGACTCTTTAGCTTCAATCATTATGGCTTTGAGAGAAGTAACCTGCCTGACCCCATGTGTCAAACCTGTGAGATGGGTCTATTTTACAGTCTCACCATTTACCTCCAGGAAGAGCTGAAGTTTATTTTCTGCACAGATTGTGGCTTGCTCTGATTTTGACTCAACAGAGCCTCCTGGAGTGCTGCAGCCTAGGCCACCATCGCCTTGTGAAAGAGACAGGATGCTGTGGCAGGACTGAAAGACTGCATTTTGATCCGCCAGTGGCATCCTAGATGCATAAGGAATTTAGTCAGGGCTTTGGGGGGAGGCATCCTACAAGGTCACTATCCAGTGGCCCCTGCCTTCTTTCTGCTCTAATCCCAGTCTTGAACTCTGGGGTATCTCCTACTGTCACGGTATAACCTGTTGATGTGTCCTCTTGACCCTATTCTTACTCCTTTTCTCATTCCCACCCTCTATCATCTCTCTTGGCATGCTCTGGTTTTCCAAAACCTAAAAATCCTCTCCCTCAGCCCCATCTGTCTCTTCAACTTCCTTCCTTTTCTCTGGAATATGCATTCTGTTCCCACTGCCTTCCTCCTCTAATTCTCTGTTGCACTGGTTCTCAACCTTTCCCATACCTGAACTGCCCTCAGACTCTGCCCACTTAGCAATATGCAAAAGGTATGGTAGCCACTCTCTCCGACACCTGTCTGACCCCCAGGTTGAGAACCAATGTCGCCCTTTGCCCCTAGACAGAAGCATTCAGAGAAGACCACTGCTGGTCAGCAAGGTATTCAGCGAGGGCAGAGCCACATTCAGCAAGGAAAATCTTGTGTCTTCTCTGAGCACTATCCAGCAATTCTAAACTTTGCCATGTGAAAGCCAACGAACGTCAGTGTAGAAGAGGAGCAGCCAGTGTTGAATGCCCTTTTCGTCACATAAAATAGCAAAGAGGGGTGTACTGGTGGGCTTACCTTTGTTAAAGTTCACAACTTTTCCAACCTCAACTACCTTTTTTCAGTTCCACTGACATCGCCTCTGCCACCAAAGCTTCCTGGCGAATTGAACAATGTGTCCAAATGAATGGGATGTACTCATTGCCTTTGAATGGAGCATGCCGAGTTCCCAGTCCAGACAGCAATGGCACTGGAATATTGCCTGGATGTTAAGATCTTGAGCTTGACAAACTAGCATTAGTGTTCTCTTGATGCACTGCTCCAGTTATTTGCTCACACCGTGTCTGTCCCTTAATTGTGAATCTAGTTCCTTCTCTGATTTTTCTTTTCCTTGCCTTACCACTCGTCACCCAGCAAAAGCATTGCTGTTCCTACCTAGGCTGGGATACTCAGCCCCTTTGGAGCATCTCTGTGTTGCTTCATGCACCCCTGGTAGTCAGAGTTGTTGAAAGGGCATTGCAACCTCCAGTAGTCACCTTCGCAAAGCACCCAAAATGCACCACAATGTTCTGCTGCCAGGTAACTGGACTTGCTCCAGCAACATTTGAGACTAAGAAACCTCCACAGCTTATTGGTCAAACCTTTCATGTCTCTTTGGGCTTTGTTGGGATATTCATGTCTCATAGGGGTATTGAACGGCTTCCGTATGAGGAGAGATTAATAAGACTGGGACTTTTCAGCTTGGAAAGGAGACGACTGAGGGGGGATATGATAGAGTTCTATAAAATCATGACCGGTGTGGAGAAAGTAAATAAGGAAGTGCTATTTACTCCCTCTTATAACACAAGAACTAGGGGTCACCAAATGAAATTAATAGGCAGCAGGTTTAAAACAAACAAAAGGAAGTATTTTTTCCACACAAAGCACAGTCAACCTGTGGAACTCTTTGCCAGAGGATGTTGTGAAGGCCAAGACACTAACAGGGTTCAAAAAATAACTAGATAAGTTCATGGAGGGTAGGTCCATCAATGGCTATTAGCCAGGATGGGCAGGGATGCAGTGTCCCTAGCCTCTGTTTGCCAGAAGCTGGGAATGGGCGACAGGGGATGGATCACTTGATGATTTACCTGTTCTGTTCATTCCCTCTGGGGCACCTGGCATTGGCCACTGTCGGAAGACACGATACTGGGCTAGATGGACCTTTGGTCTGACCCAGTATGGCCGTTCTTATGTTTGCCCTGTATGCATGAGGGTATCAGCAGTCTTTATCAAAAGTGAGTTTTTTCCCCAGCAGCCACTCTTATGCTTATTAGCTCTGACTCTATGCACAAACTGATTAAATGGGTCATAAGGGTTAAAAGCTACACAAAAGCAGCACAGCTGTAGTAAAGCACTTCTGTGCTACCCCAATGTCCGGTTAGCCTGAACTAGACAACAGGACCAATGTGAACTAAAGATAAACCTGGTCCGTAAATATTGGAGTGATCAGGAAGTGTTGTTTGTAAGACAGAATCTCAAGGAGATTTGAAGTTCAGAGCTCAGTTATGTCAATGTGTCCTTCTAGTGGCTGACAGAACATCATAAAGAATGTTTTGTTCTAGTTTCTATTGTGGGTGCAGGGAGTGGGCAGCTCTGGGAGAGGAATGTGAGCATGTGGTTGAGAGAGCCATGCAGTACACTGTTGTTGTTGTTGGTGCTATTATCATTGTTTATATCTGATATTTTCCTCCCCTTTCAACTTCTAGGTTCTGCTGTTTGGCAGCTGATTGCCTCTTTCTTGAAACTCCCAGTATCTGGGACCCACTGCATAGTGGGTGCTACCATTGGATTCTCACTTGTTGCGATCGGTACGCAGGGTGTTCAGTGGATGCAGCTTGTCAAGATTGGTAATTGACATTTCCTTTTATGCGTGAGGGTATGTGGAAAATCATGCACTGACTGCAAACGTTTTTACAGAAATACTCTTTCATGATTTTAATGTGCTGTATTTAACTTCTATCCCCCTCAAATCCTGTTGTTCAGAAGGCATGTGTGTGTCATGTTCACTAAGGGCTAGATAGTGACTTAAGGCACTGCCTGGAGCAAGGGGTGGTGTGTAAACTGCATCACCCCAGGAGTAGCTCTGGGAGACTTTGTTCCTCAGGGACACTCCCTGGGCTGACAGTTCCTCCCCTGCTCACTCCCAAGGGGTAGTACTTTGGTGGTGGCTGATACCAGCAGCAAATTATGACATCTCCCTTCTCTTCTCTTCTCTCCTCACACACACACAGGCTCAGCTGTACTGGTCAGCAAATAAGGGATGGAGCCAAGGTGCCCCTCATCCCCCCCTCCCCCCCTCCACACCCCTGCTCCAAGGAGGGAATAAGCATTCATGCAGCACCCACCTACGCTTGAGCACCTGGTCCCAAGATCTAGAGTATCCCCTGTAGGAGTTTAAGGGGGTTCTTACTACTCTGCGTGGGCACGTAGGCCAAGTCATGCTCTATCCCTATGTTTGTTTTTATGGAGAAGGTGCTAGCGTACCACAGGGGCATTTGACTAATTGAAACTAGAATTTTTTAAAAATTCTGTTCTTATATTTTTGATGAAGGTAAAAGAGCCAAAAGGCAAGCGTGAAACATCAGTGTGCGCAAAACTTTTCAACTGATCAGTCTGTTCTTAAAGCCACGCGTCCCAACCCGTAAGCACTCTTGGGTGGGATTTTCAGAAGCGTTCAGCACTGGCTTAACGCTGCTTCCAGGGAAAGCAGTGGAAGTTTTACCCCTGACTGCAGTGGGAGAAGAGCGAGGTCAGCTCTGAGCACTTTTGACCATTGTAAAAAGTTATTTGCCTTGTCAAAACTCAGATCACAACAGTATATTCTGTAACTTGTTGCAATAAATCTTGACCCTGCCCCTGTGAGTTGCCCCTAACAGGCAGATCCCTGTGCCTGCACCGAGTCCCACTGAATTCAGTAGGGCTCCAAATGGGAACAAGGGTCTGCTCACCCAGAGCAGCTTTCAGGATTCAGGGTCATAAAGATTAACCAAAGATCAGGATTCGTATTCCGATAGCATTCAGCCATGGGGAAATTCTTGTGAGTGGTGCAGTTGCTGTAACTCCAATGTTATTCTGGAAACCTCTTGCGTGAGATTTTCAAAAGTGCTTAGCATTAGTAAAACTCCCATCAACTTCAGTGGGAGTTGACGTAAGCCAGTGCTGAACGCTTTTGGAAATCCTAGGAGAGCACCCAAGCTATATAATCGCAATGCCAGCTGTGCGAGAAGAATCAACATAAACATTGTCCATTGGTTATTTTCCTATTTGAGAAATACAGAACTTCCTCAATTACATGGGATGTTACCACTTATTGTTTATTATATCTTTTTTTCCTCAGTTGCCTCTTGGTTTATTTCCCCACTGTTATCTGGTTTGATGTCTGGACTGCTGTTTCTGCTGATTAGACTCTTAATTTTAAAGAAGGTAAGGGGCTAGCAACTCTCCACTCCAGTGCATGGAGGTCATGACTGCTGTACTGTAGGCTGTGCACCATTTGGTTGTTGACATTTCCAAGGAGTTAAAAGGGTGCTATGTAAATCTAAAGCATTTATTTTAATATACACTACTTCACTGGGACATGACATATTGGGATGGCTGCTTTATCAGCATATCTCCTTGAAAATGGCTTTGCACAATGATGATAAATGATAATGAATGCTGCTTAACCAGGGCAGTGCTAGCGTAACCTTTATTTAATAGGAGTGAATTAGCTAGTGCCAAGTAACAAAACAGAGTTTAACAGGTGTGAAATTCTAAGCTCTGGTTTTCTGGTACACCAGAAGTCAAAAAAAGATTGAGGAGTATGTTATCCTGGGTACTCAGGAAGCTGCAATCGGTGGCACCTGGGTTTCAGTGGCTTCAGTTGAGGTGAGGGGAGCAGCATCCCGGAAACAATAAACCAAATAATTCCACATTATGGAATTTACAAGCTCTGTCTGTATTTGTTTGCAAACCAGCAGTGCTTGAAGTCAGATGCTCCTTTATTATAATTTGCTGCCTCCCTCAGACCTCCCAATCTGCTGTGGCCCAAATGTGGGATGCAGTGTCACAGAGACCCAAAACGAGGAGAACAAAAAAAAAAACATGCAGGAAATGTAAATAGATGCAGTATTAATTCCTTTGGCATAAGTAACTCTTCAGTAGCCTCAGCTTCATTCTTTATTTCTAATATAAATAAATGTCAACAATAAAAGTGGGGGGATGCCACATTTGTGTGGGATATGGAGAACTTTGGGATTAAAATGCATCATGTCCTACCTTTCATATGGGACATTTCAGTGAGAAGGTCTCCCTCACCCCCTCTCTTTTTAAACCTGTGAAATGAAATGCAAGAAACATCCATAGAACAACAATCAAGCACTCAAAACTCAGGAAAAGTCACAGTTTAGGCTGAACATGCAACTTAAAACTCAGCCCACTTGTGTGTATGAATTACATGATGGCATATTTCACAAATAACATATACAATTTTTTGCACAATGTTAGATACACATGGGTAGCAACTTGTACAACTGTGTATGTAACAGTAGTTCTTCGAATATGTGTCAGCGTGGATCCCACTGTTTGGAGGGAGGCGCCTCACGTGTGAGACCAGAGTGTTTTTGTATAGCAGTGTCTGTCCGGGCTGTGCATGCCTCCTCAGACTGCCTCCTCCTGCTCCCATATGAGGGGGGTAAAAAGGATGGGACGGTCATGACCCTCCTCTCAGTTCCCTCGCATTTGGCAGTGAGATAGACCCTGGTGAGTGTCCAACCCGCTAATTCTAAGCTTTGGCTAAACCTTCTACAAACAGTCAGAACTCTTCTGATTCTTCTACATACAACCACTATATCAACTCATCTGGACTGAGTATTATTGGTTAGGCACCCCTCCTTCCTGCCCCCACATTACATTCCCCCTCCAACCCCCCCTTCCATACAAGGTTACTTACTCAAAACCTGCAGGCTTCAAACCCTGTCCATCCTGCAGTGGTCTAGTTCCACAGAAAGATGTACACAGTTAAGTGTTTCTTCTGCCTAGGAGAGTCACATACACTGAGCAGACGTTTGTGCCTTTCCTTCAGTAGTCACCGCCATGGAAAGACCTGCCAGCTTCACCTACAAGGCTCAGCGTCACTTCCCCTTGTCTGGGTACTGACCAGTCCAATGCCAGTCCTAAGAGCCAGCCGTATTCATGTGGTATGCTGCCATTGTCCTGTTGGGGTTACTGGGGTCCACCACCCATGTCTTGAGAAGGTCAATTGGTGACCAGAGTGGCCTTGCAAACAGTTACGGATGTCTTCGACACCATGGCCAGGTCTGTGGCCGCTGTAGTAACAATGTGTGGAACACTGTGGCTCCAGGTCCTGGGAATCCCGAGAGAGGTACAGGCCGCGATTGAGGACTCTCAGAGCTGTTTAGTGAGCAGATAGTGCTCTACGCTCATTAAGGCTTGTGATGCTGTACGAGACGCCAGCAGACAAGAAGCTACATACTTTGGATGTGTCCAGAACTTTGCTCTAATTTCTTAATAGGACCAACCCTTTCTGGCTGTCTCTCTCCCTGTTTGTGGCCAGTTCTGGCACCCATCAAAAGGCCAAGCCACCTAGTGATAGAGAACCTCCAAATGGATCACAATGTGTGTTTCCACCTTCTATCAGATGGCTGGCGAGTCTCTCCCTCTGAACATCAATGCACACTCGACCAGGGCACAGGCAGCCTCTTCCGCCTGCTACAGGAACATTCCAGTCTCTGAGATCTGCAAGGCTATAGGCAAGCCACAGACTCCTTTTAAACATTATGCCTTTGACAGGACAGCCAGGTCATGTGCCAAGCTCAGGAGAGCAGTACTGCTACCACTGTTTGACTAATGCAGCTGAAACGCCTCACTCCTACCCTCCAGAGTAGATGCTGCTTGCCAGTCACCTGTAGTGGGATCTACAATGATATGTACTCGAAAAAGAGAGAATGGTTACTTGGCCTAGAGTAACTGTGGATCTTTGAGATGATGTGGTCCATGTGGAACCTGTGACCCATCCTCAGCTGCCAAAGGAACCATGAGGGAACAGAGAATCATAGAATATCAGGGTTGGAAGAGACCTCAGGAGGTCATCTAGTCCAGCCCCCTGCTCAAAGCAGGACCAATCCCCAACTAAATCATCCCAGCCAGGGCTTTGTCAAGCCTGACCTTAAAAACCTCTAAGGATGGAGATTCCACCACCTCCCTAGGTAACCCATTCCAGTGCTTCACCACCCTCCTAGTGAAATAGTGTTTCCTAATATCCAACCTAAACCTCCCCCACTGCAACNTCTTCTGCAGATTAAACAAGCCCAGTTCCCCCAGCCTCTCCTTGTAAGTCATGTGCCCAGCCCCCTAATCATTTTCATTGCTCTCTGCTGGACTTTCTCCAATTTGTCCACATCCTTTCTGTAGTGGGGCTCCCAAAACTGGAACGCAATACTCCAGATGTGGCCTCACCAGTGCCGAATAGAGGGGAATAATCACTTCCCTGGATCTGCTGGCAATGCTCCGACTAATGCAGCCCAATATGCCGTTAGCCTTCTTGGCAACAAGGGCACACTGTTGACTCATATCCAGCTTCTCATCCACTGTAATCTCCAGGTCCTTTTCTGCAGAACTGTCACTTAGCCAGTTGGTCCACAGCCTGTAGCAGTGCATGGGATTCTTCCGTCCTAAGTGCAGGACTCTGCACTTGTCCTTGTTGAACCTCATCATATTTCTTTTGGCCCAATCCTCCAATTTGTCTAGGTCACTCTGGACCCTATCCCTACCCTCCAGCATATCTACCGCTCCCCCCAGCTTAGTGTCATCTGCAAACTTGCTGAGGGTGCAATCCATCCCATCATCCAGATCATTAATAAAGATGTTGAACAAAACCAGCCCCAGGACCGACCCCTGGAGCACTCCGCTTGATACCGGCTGCCAACTAGACATCGAGCCTTTGATCACTACCCGTTGAACCTGACAATCTAGCCAGCTTTCTATCCACATTATAGTCCATTCATCCAATCCATACTTTTTTAACTTACTGGCAAGAATACTGTGGGAGACCGTATCAAAAGCTTTGCTAAAGGGAGAGGGAGAGTCCCGGCCGACCTACCCTTTATGCCCTGGCATGAGAAGGCACAGGGTACATGCACAGCCCCAACAGATCCTGCTATTCAAAAAACCTCAGGTCTTGTGCACATGAGGTACATGCAAAACTACAGTGAGACCCCCCATGACTACAACATCTCAAAGAACTGTAACTAGAGAGTAAATAGCAGTTCTTTACACTGAACAGCATTACTTGTGAGGCACAAAAGGATTTATATGAATTTCCACCCTTACACTCATCTGCTACATTTATACATGTGACTGTCAATATGCTACACCAGTTTAATACAATTACCTATTTAGCACATGCAGAAACCTTTGTCAGCAGGTGGTAACATTCAGTGTACACTTGGTTTTAAACAGAGGCTAGAAATACGTTTTTAGAAATCACTGAATACGTCACTGCAGTAATATCAGTAATACCTAGAGCCCTATCAAGATCAGGGCCCCATTGAGCTAGGTTCTGTACAAACACACAGTGAGAGAGAGTCCTTGCCCCAAAGAGCTTAGAGTCTAAATAGACAAGACAGGTGTGTGGGTGGGTAAATAGAGACACAGAGAGATGAAGTGACCTGCCCAAGGCCATTCAACAGGTCAGTGGCAGAGCCAGGAACAGAACCTAGGTCTCCAGACTGCAGTCCAGTGCCCCATCCACGAGACAATGCTGCCGCCCATATTTTTAAATTACTTGCCATCGAACTGCTATGGTGGCCTTCTTCCTCAAGCTGCTATCCTATTTGTGACTGGAGGCACCATTGCTATGAAAGTAGGTTTTATGAATAATCATACAAACCCAAATCTTTTCCTCAGCATCTACCCAGGGTAACTGGGCTGGAGCGTAGGGATCACAGTGGTTGGAATTAGGGGGAAAAAGCCAGAAGATCCATCCACCTGATGGTGGGGGTGGGTGATTTTTTTTCTCAGCCTTTGCTAGTCTTGGTTCTTGTGTACATAACAAACCCATGTGACTTTTCCTCTTTTCTCATTATTATGCAGAAAGACCCTGTACCCAATGGTCTTCGTGCACTTCCAGCGTTCTATGCTGCTACAGTAGCAATTAATGTGTTTTCCGTCATGTACGCAGGGGCGCCAGGTGAGTGCAATCTCTTGCATGTGAAGTCCAGAAGGAAAGCTTTGTTCTGCTATGCATTAGTATTCATTCATTTTGTATTTGCTAACAGGTCCTGATGTGCACTGTTGAATAATAATAAACACTTAATGCATGTTTAATTCTTATGTTAACAAATAATACAGGCAAAGGATTAGTAGATCTCGCTCCATTAGTCTCCCAGAACCTTAATGGTTGTCTTGATTTTTAAAATACAAACTTATGACAATCTGAAGATCAAGCAGTCTGTTCAGTAGAGGGTTTTATCTTTTTACCCTTACCTCCATTGCTGCCCTCTTCTCTGTCACTTGTTTCAGAGTAGCAGCCGTGTTAGTCTGTATCAGCAAAAAGAACAGGAGTACTTGTGGCACCTTAGAGACTAACACATTTATTTGAGCATAAGCTTTCGTGGGCTACAGTCCACTTCTTCGGCTGCATAGACTGGAACATACAATAAGAAGTCGTACAGATACAGACAGACATCTGTATGTATAAATATCTTCTTACTGTATGTTCCAGTCTATGCAGCCGAAGAAGTGAGCTGTAGCCCACGAAAGCTTATGCTCAAATAAATGTGTTAGTCTCTAAGGTGCCACAAGGACTCCTGTCACTTGTGGCTTCCTAGGAGGCACAGGACCAGCCCACTTAGATTCTTTCAGGATGTTTTGCCATAGAGGACATAGTGCTGCAGTCCCTCGAATGCTGCGTGGGTGTTGTGAGAGTGGTCAGGCTTTTCAAAACTGCAGTTGGTATACCCAGTGGAGCTACATTGTTGAGGGCCTTGGCCCAGTGTATCTAAATCCATTTCCTTTATTTTCCCCTCATTACAAGAAACTGTCCATAGTCAGTGTAGCATTAAGGCAGCTCCTCTGAGGGTGTGTCGGTATTACAGAGACACTACTAGCAGCGCTGCGTCGCCGTAGCTGGCATAACCCAGAAGTGTAGAGGCAGCTTACTCCGACAGAAGGAGTTTTTCCGTTAGTGTAGGAACAGCACCTCCCTGAACGATGGTAGCTACGTATGATGGAAGCGTTCGTCCCTCGACATAGCTGCGTCTACATATAGGGGGTTAGGGCAGCATAGTCAGAGGTGGGGTTTTTCACAGCCCTGACCAACGTAGCCATGTTGACTGACGTTTAAGTGTACACCAAGCCTCATATAGTACATGGAAGGGACTGGGGATTCTGAGGGGGATGTTGATGGGGTTAGTGCTGGAACTATTCCCTTCTCTTAATTGGATTGGTGCACACGCTGTTTAAGGATAACCAGAAATGTTCCTTTCTAGTTCTGTTCACAGCGTGTTAGCCAGGCATTCTGCAGTGGCTTAAACAACAACGTAAACAAAAGAGTAATCTTAACATCCTTCCTTTCTCATCACACTTTCTGAAATATATAAATGAAGGGAGAGGTCTGTTTCAGACATAGCAAAATAAGTGGTCAGACTCTGAGGTCTCTGTTGTGTAAGCTTGTACACAGGTGCTTCAGTTAAGCATGTGAGTATTCCCATGGTTTTCAAGATAAACACAAAGCTAAGTGATTGCAAGATCAAGGCCCAAATTCATTCTTCCTTTAGGGCCTGATCCTGCAACTCCTAAATACATAATCAAATTGAACTTGCACAAGGCGCTCTATTGACTTCAGTGAGGCTACTTACGAGTTACTCACATGATTGAGGATTGCAGGATTGAGACCTTGGTGAGCAAGGCACTCAGGTGGCCTATTAAGCAGGTGTTGAGGTGAGCATCAGGGTTTATTGTCCAAAGCAAAGATTTACCGTAGTGGACAATATGTCTTGATGTACGCTAAAATACTGATGTTCGCACTCATTATGGGACTGGTCCAGCACCAGTGATGTTGATTGGAATTTTGCACTGTCTTCTATGGGAGCAGGCACAGGGCTTATGTGCATTGTTGCAGAAATCCTGAGGACCAAGTCTTCAAACCTGTGCATGCCATCTTAGGACTTCTAATATCCCATTGTGCAACCACACAAGTCAGGGTTACCTATGGATGTGTGTGTGAACCTGACCATCCCTCTCACGTGGGTTACCAGTAGGCTGTGAACTGAGGACATTTTGCATGCAGTGCAGATGACCTGATGATGTCTCTGCTGATGATGTTACTTCCTTTGCTGACAGTAACAAAAAGCTGCTGTTCTCTAGTGGACAATCCCCAGAGGGAGACAACACCCACTTTGCCAGTGTTATTACCTTACCCCCAACTTTCTTCTGCATCTCAGGGTATATACATGCCTAAATAGTGCACAAGAAAATACTTGTGAAAGTATGGCACCCAAATCTCTAAGTGTTAAGGCTGACAACAGCTGAAAATCTGTAAGACTCAAGCCTATACATTTTTAAGAGGCTTTTCTTTATTCTTTTAGTCAGTGTAAATAAGTAAATTTAAAAAAAGGGAGATATACCTATCTCATAGAACTGGAAGGGACCCCGAAAGGTCATTGAGTCCAGCCCCCTGCCTTCACTAGCAGGACCAAGTACTGATTTTTGCCCCAGATCCCTAAGTGGCCCCCTCCAGGATTGAACTCACAACCCTGGGTTTAGCAGGCCAATGCTCAAACCACTGAGCTACAAAGGAGTTGCACTGAATATTCTTAAGTGAAATTCCTGTTCCAGTGCATTTGTTTTCAGTGTAGTTTGTAAATCCACTTCAAACGTTAACTTTCTAACCATAGAGAAATAGTTCGTTCTTGACCTCAGTGTATGGCATTTGCCAAATAAGTGAAATTTCATTTTTGCCATAATTGAGGTCTTAATCGGCCAAACTGACCCTTTTCAAAAGCTTTATCCCTTCCCTTGTACAGGCTTGCTGCATCAAAACAGAACTCCAGCCCTGCTGAAAGAGCTTATTGGCTACCAAGATGTGGGGTTCAGTTTTGTTACAGGGGCAGCAGAAGTAGGCCGTGTGTTATCTTTAGTCCTGAAGTTGTAATATTTTAAGGAACTGACATTTTTGCACATTAACCTTGAACTTTCTTCTTCTTTTCTCTTCACAGTGCTAGGACTGAAACTTCCGATATGGATAATAGTCCTAATATCATTTGGTATAGCTATAGTATTTGCTGTTCTAGTGTGGATTTTTGTGTGTCCATGGATGAAGAGAAAAATAGCAAGTAAGTATTTGGTAGATGAAATGCTAGTAGTGTAAAATCCCTTGTGAACTTGAATATATTCTATTTGAGGTTTTAAAATATAGGTGTTAAAGAAAAGAAAAAGGACTTGCACAATGACTGTATTTAAACCATTTCTTTTATTTTACTGTAAAGTTAAACTAATCAAGGCTTTTTGTTTTACAATAGGTTTTTAACTTAAAACAAAACTACCTGGCGATGTCCACTGAATGGGGTTGCAGAGTTTAAAAAATAGAAAGTTTCAGATTGCATTAGTAAGTTGGAGGACTTCAGTAACATCGCCTAGTGAACTTGTAGATAGGCACAAGGCACTTTCATGGCTCTCAGAGAGGCTAATGAAGATAAATATGCTAGCAATAAATTCCCATGAAAGAATGNCTTTTTGTTTTACAATAGGTTTTTAACTTAAAACAAAACTACCTGGCGATGTCCACTGAATGGGGTTGCAGAGTTTAAAAAACAGAAAGTTTCAGATTGCATTAGTAAGTTGGAGGACTTCAATAACATCGCCTAGTGAACTTGTAGATAGGCACAAGGCACTTTCATGGCTCTCAGAGAGGCTAATGAAGATAAATATGCTAGCAATAAACTCCCATGAAAGAGTGTATGTCTAGATTAATTAACAAAACAGAAACCAAACCACTCAAGTTGCTGTATTCAAGTTTATAATTGTAATGATACTGGCATTTTGTTAGGAATACCAGCAGTAGTATAGATACATTTGAATAACCCTAACCATCCTATAAAAGATTGGTTTAGAATTATAATCCTGGCATTTCCTTAGGCCGGTTAAAGAAAGAAGCCGCATTGTCAAGGATATCGGATGAAAGTCTTGATAAAATTCAAGAGGAGGAGACACCTGTTTTTAAAGAGCTTCCTGGAGTCAAAGCAACTGATGAGAGCACAATTCCCCTCACTGGCCCAATAACAGAAGCTGCTGGAGTGTCAGATAGCAGCATAGCAAATGGAAACCATCCCCGTGTGCCATATGGTAAGAAAACATGAACTGTCTTATCTTTCCATTGTGTTGATGGGGTATCTTCGTTGTGGGCATGTGTTACATCCATCTATATTAAGTATAATTTTCTTTGTAACTTAAAATTTCTTACAAACCCTTCCTCTCACTATGTATCCACTTGTATGTTTTCCTACAGCAGTTCATGTTAGCTATTTTTTTGCTTGCTCACAACTTAGTGAAAATATTCTCTTTTTTGAGGTAAGTTTTCCAAAGATGATTTAAAAAACAAACAGAGGAAATGTTGTCTGGCAGTATTTGAGTTTTATATACAGCTGAAAAAGGATATTCTTCTATTCCTAATAATACTTATTTCCTATTCTTAAAACCACATTTTAGAAGGCAGAGAGTACGAAAGCAGCTGAACTATAGACATTCAAATTTAGTATGGAAATTCAGAGTATACTGTTCTAGCTAGTTTTGGAAAATTTGGGCTTGAGTTTACAAATTTATGACCATTTGGAGCATATCCACTAGAAGAATCACAATTACAAGTCCACACATACATAAAGTATCTATGCATGTAATAAAGCTCTCGTCTGAAGCCCTGATTCTGCAAGCTGGTTTGTGTGGATGGAGCCCTGTGCTCACACAGAGCCACATTGACTTTGATGGGGCTCTACATGGATGCAAGGATTTGTCCATGTGGCATGGTGCGGTTGGCATGGTTATGGGCTAAGTGTGCAGTGCATAGAAGTAAATGCAGTTTTCACAATTAAGAGGCACATTTGGCCTATTAGCTAGTCAGCTGGGAGTTTTTCTTTTTCTCATTGACGCCGAAGCAGTGTCTATACTGACCTGTATAATTACTATTAATAGTGGCCCATTTGATCTTGTGAGAACAAACTAATTGGATATATTACTTCCATAAATGTATACTACCACTACAGACCTTTTTAAAATAAAACAAAACAACAATATTTTAATGTTGAATAGTTAAAATCCCCAAAGTGAGGAAATGGAAAAGTTAAGGTGTCTTCAGCAATGTTAACTGAGCCACTCTGTGAATCCTGTAATCCACATTTAATATAAACATGTGTAGACAAGCATACGATATAGATAAAAATAGCTATGTGTCACTATGTTTATTATGTTAATAGAAGTACAAATATTCAATATGTTTAACAACATTTCTTTAGCAACTTTAACTTTTCCATTTCTGAACTTTTAACTGGGAAACATTAACAACTTTATTGGTACTATTTTTAGAGTGCCCATAGTAGTATGCTTTTATTCATAAGCATGAACTTTGAGGTTCAGTTTATGGAGTCTGTACAATCAATGCCCCCAAAATCCAAAGATTGACTACCGGTAAAGTTGCATGGCACTGTATTATTTATTTAGTGTACAATTTTCAAACACACCTAAATCTCCATTATCAAAAGTGACTTAGGCACTTTTAAAAATGGGAGCTAGGTTTCTAAGTCACCTAGGCGCTTTTGAAAATTTCCCCCTTACTCTGAAGAAACCCATTGTCAGAGGACTGTTCCTGCCCTGGAATGCTTGCAATCTAAATAGACAAGCCAAACAAAGGCGAGTAGGAAAGAAGTATTTACAGGTCTGTCGCATCTTAGGCGCATTTAACATGTGCGATTTCAGCTTTATGCGGTCGGCAAAAACAAGAAAAAAACAAAAAAAAAGAGAAAAATAACAATTTAAATACTGTTTCTGTAGTGCGGGCGATTCTGCCTGCCATTACACTCAATGTAATTTTGACTATACGCGGTTTTCGCTTTAGGTGCTGACCGCGGAATGTAACCCCAGCGGAAGATGAGACAGACCTGTACTACCATTTTAGAAATGGGTAATTCAGGCATAGAAAGATTATGGGTAGAATTTTAAAAGTTGCCTCATGTTAGGCACCCAAATTCCAGTCTAAGGTACTTGCCCAAAGTCACACAGCGGGTCTGTGGGAGATCTGGGACTTGAGCAAAGATGTACTGAGGCACAGATTAGTGCCTTAACCATAAAACCATCCATACTCCCAACTGTAGACATTCCCTAAAAAGTTAACCATGTTTGTTTTGAAATTGATCAATGCATTCATGTATCCGAGATGAACTTCTGTATCATATCCTGCAGATGGCTGTCCCTTCAGCCATTTACACCTTGTTTTGGTGTCTTGCTAAGCGTAGAACTTTCATATATCATATGATAGAAATAAAATCTGACCATCTGCCTTTACAGGAAGGGCTTTTTCTATGACGCAAACCACCATGAAATCTCCTGTTTCCAATGGCACTTTTAATGTTGACAGCAGCCATGTGAGGAGTGATGGCCAGGTGTATCACACTGTGCATAAAGACTCAGGATTGTACAAAGAATTGCTACACAAAATACATCTGGACAGGGCAAACAACGATAGGCCCTCACAGGAAAACAATTACAAGATACTGCGTCGCAACAACAGCTACACTTGTTACACAGCTGCCATCTGTGGAATGCCAGTACATGCATCCTTCAAGGCAGTTGATACATCAACCCCAGAAGACAGTGAAAAATTGGTGGGAGACACAGTGGCCTATTCTAAAAAGAGAGTTCGCTATGATAGCTACTCCAGCTACTGCAATGCTGTAGCTGAGGCAGAGATTGAGGCAGACGAAGGTGGTGTGGAAATGAAGTTGGCATCGGACCTGGCAGATCCTAACCAACTCCCAGAAGATTCTGTAGAAGAGGAAAAGGAGGAGAAGGACACCTCTCAGGTCCACCTACTTTTTCACTTTCTCCAGATCCTAACAGCCTGCTTTGGATCTTTTGCCCATGGCGGTAATGATGTCAGGTAAGTGTGTGAGAACTCACAAGCGGAGTGCTTTTTAATTGAACTCAGTGGTTGGAGAATTATTTGGCACCCAGGAGGGGTGTATGTAAGCACTGTGACATCATTGCTTTGCTATACAATCTTGCTACATGGATATAGCCAATGTTTTTAAAGACTTGGGCTGCTCAATTAATATTTTCTTTCCCCATAACAGTAACCTCTTTTCTATTCTATGCTAAATAGTTCAAGTTTTGGCGAACTGTAGCACATGGAAGCCCCTGTCAGGGATCAGGGCCCTGTTGTGTGGTAGATTCTGTATAAACAAGCAAAACAAAGACAGTCCCTACCCTCGGGAGCTATTTTTACTCAGAGATCAGAGCCCATCAGCAAATGAGAAGTTTAGACTATTTTTGTCAATGTACTTAGACTGAAGTTAATCTTTCATCATGGTGCCCAATCATTCCGTGTGTTCAAGTCATGTAGAATTTCTCTGTTCTCATTTTACTAACCAAAACAGCATCACCAGCTCACTGTCTACTTCTTCCAAAGCTTTGGGGGGTGGGAGGGGTGTGTGGGGGGAGACTTCCCAAGGTACAAATGGTGCCCACCAGGGAGTTGCTGCCTCTTGTGCCTTTGAAAATATCTCTCTAAGGCCTGGTCCACACTAGGGGCGGGGATCGAAATAAGATACGCGACTTCAGCTACGAGAATAGCGTAGCTGAAGTCGAAGTATCCTATTTCGAATTACCCGCGCTTACCTCGCGTCCTCGCAGCGCGGGATCGACGGCCGCGGCTCCCCCGTCGACTCCGCTAACTCCGCTCGCCCTGCTGGAGTTCCGGAGTCGATGGGAGCGCGTTTGGGGATCGATGTATCGCGTCCAGACGAGACGCGATACATCGATCCCCGCTATATCGATTTCTACCCGCTGATCCGGGCGGGTAGTGTAGACGTACCCTTAGTAAGCAGGCTTAATAAATCTGGTCCTAGTGCTAAACTGTGGGGCACCCTACTATTAACCTCTCTCCACTCTGAAGATCAAACATTCTATTAGAAACTGGCTACCGTTTGTGTTGGGGGGTAAAGAGTTGACATGAAAACCAAACTTTGAGCCTGCTTCTGACACCTCTACTCATGGGGAATAGGATTTTACTCCCATTCATTTCAAAGAGACCACTTGTAGAGTGGTATCTCAGCTAGCATGATCTCCAAAGTCTGCACTTCTGCAGGAGAAAAGACATGGCTCAGAGACTCTACACTCTGACTTGTTGCACTTGATAGTTTAATCCCGTCATATAATTTTTCATTTTGACTAGATTCATACTTTGGTCTGGGATCCACTTTATTGCCCCACTTTGCCCATTTCAGAATATTTTTGTAATGTGGTTATGGGAACTAAACAAACGTTTAAGTGGTTTTAACTGGCTGCGTATACTATAGTACTTTCTTTTTTTTAGACTGACTTGCTACTGCAGCAATGATCCAGGAGTGCATTTTGCTCTTCCATGTCACGTAGGGCTGGTCCATCGATGTGGACCCTTACTCCCACACAGCCCATGCTGAAATAATTAAGGCTGTGGGCAGGTGCTAGGGTCTTCCCATCCATATCAGACTGCAGAGCAGGGGTCAGAGGGTGCACATTTTTATCATATACTTTGTTTATTTCAAGGTCTCTTGACTGATAAAATTGCAGGGACAAAACAGACCTCACTTAATTTTGTGCAAGGCATTTATTTAACTGTTGCTTGTTAGCCTGTTTTTCTTTAATTCTGTATTGTGTATTATTTGTATTGTGGTGATGCCTGGAGGTTTCAGCAAAGGCTTGGGGTTCCTTCATGTTAGGCACTGTGTATACACCACAAAAAGATGGTTCAGGATCTCTGGGCTCCAAATCTAAGGCCCTGATCCTGCGGTTGACTGCATGTGGGTGTACTCCTCCCTACCCCTCTGCGGAGCCCCATTGACTTTACTGAAACTCAGTGCAAATACAGGAGTGTGTCCTCGTGCAGTCAGCTCCAGGATCAAGGCCTGAGTGTAGGAGTATATCCCAAGCAGTGTTTGGGATAAGCACTGTAAGAACTGGCAAACTTCTTTATATCTCACCAACTCTTCTGGTCGTCCCGCCCCATGTTGAAAAAAGGCCCCCTCAATGTCAATAATTACTGGTTGCGAGTGCTTTAAACCAGGACAAAAGGGTAGAATAAGGTGACAGGAGTCAAAAAGGCAAAGTGGTAGCGTAGCAGGGGGTGGTTTAGGAAGGGGAGAGGGAATACCGCACCAAAGTGGGAGCGAGGCAGTAAATATAGAGTTGCACTGGACAATACCGGAATAGAAACCCTTTAAAATAAAAAGGGAGGGATGTGAGAGAGGCAGAGTCTCGTAGAGGCTGAGCAGTGATAGTGGCCAGGAAATTAGGTACCCATGTGGAATGCAGCGTGGCGGTGCAAAGGAGAACGAGCTTTTGGGCTGCTGTATCGCACACACAGGCTACTGGCACGGTGCTTCTGATCAGGAAGCCTTTTCTCCTGCAGGGCTTGCGCCCCTAGGTTGCAGGAAGTGGCAATGAGCAGGTTGTGTGCTGTTGTGTGGGTCGCCTTTTGTCTGGGAGGCTTGGGGCCCAGCGCTTCCACTCTTCTTTTGGATTTGTGGTGGCCACTGCTTATGTATGTTGGAGGAAACTTATGAGGCTTAGCCAGCTCACTCAGTCTGTATATGCCACCTTCCTCCAGCCTTCTTCCGCCTCCTCTCTCACCAGCAGAAGTTGGTCCAATAAAAGATATTACCTCCCCCACCTTGTGTCTCTAATGCCCTGGGACCCACACAGTTACAACAACACTGCATACCTTTCTCCAAGGGAGAGCACGCTCATTTCTGCCAGGTATTAGAACCAATTCCTTGGGGACAGAGTAAGATAACTTGTGGGGCAATTTCTGGACCCGTGATCTTGCTGCTGAGGCATTTTCCAGTGAAGCGTACGCTGCCCTAGAGAGAACCTTTGACTCATGTTGCATGGCAGTTCTTGTGGACTGAGTGTTCCTGGTGGATTCTGACTTGAGATTTCCACGCTGCTGCTTCCTGGCTCTACACTGTTTGCTAAAACTGCAGTTTCCCGGAGAAGAGAACTCTCCCAGTTCTCACAGTCTCCCCCGGGGAAGGGCACCCTTCGGTTTGGTCTCTCTTTGAGGCAGACGGCTTTCTATTTTTAGCAGGCTCTACACAAGTCCAAGCTTCCAAAAAGGCTGTTGTTAAGCCCCCCCAGCACTGCTTGCCAGGGTTAAAGCTGCTTCAGCCCCCTCAGTTCCCCCGGACAAAGCGGACCTGTATCTTTGGTGAACTTTAGAAGGACGTGCTTCACATTCCCAGCTAAGAGGCAGCCCCCTGAGTATTGAGCTGTGGAGCCACATCCCTTCAGGCTTGCAAGTTTAGCCCCACAGAGGTCAGGAATTTCCACTCTAGCAAGGTAGTGGACTCTCATTTTTCAAGTTGTCCTCTAAAGCAATCCAGAGATTTGGAGAAAATACATCATTTAAGAGACCGTAGTCCCTGTGTCATCTGATGCCTTTTCAAGGTTATAGCCTATACAACATTTCTACAATTCCTACCACCAAAACCCTGGGTCAGGCTCTCTCTCACATTCCGACTTCTGCAGCCTTTTTAATTCTGTCTTCAGCTTCTCGACTTACCTGTTTTCAGTCTTTTACAAATGCTGCTGCAAAGCTTCTCTTTCACTCTCTCCCTTTGAATCCTGTCAGCTAACTTCCCTTTCTTTCTGTTGTAAATTTCTCTCTTAATTCACATCTTCAAGGCTCTGCACAGTTCATCTCCTCCTGCTCCCTTTCCAGGCTTCTCACTCCTGTCTTGTCCTCCTTCCCCAAGACTCCCCCTATATTGGAACACCCACCCCTCATTTGCCAAGTCTCTTCTGCCAGGCCCTTTACTATGGACCCCTCAAGTGTGGGAGAGGATAAAGAGAGAGAAGAGGGGGAAAGTTATAAATTATCAGCTGTATGAAGTTTGATGTTCGCCCTATTTTATATTTTATTTAAGTGCATTATAGTGATGTACAGGCTGGTTGATAATTACATTTAGACTGAACAACTGATGTCTAATGTGGATTGTATTGCAAGCTTCCTGCAGGTCAGTGTTCTCCCATGCTTCGTACATTGTTGATTGGACTTTTGGTGCACAGTAAATAATAATATGGATATGTTCCATGTATTCCGTCATACAGAAGAGACTAGGGGAAGACTTTTGATTCAGGCCTTGAAGAGGTTAAATCGGTTTATTGCCTCCCAAACCAAGTTAGAATGGACTCACTGACCATGATAACTGAGCCAGGAAATCTGGCCTTGACAATCCTTCATGATGCATATTTCCACATGCTAATATCATACCAACACCGTAAATAGCTCTGATTTTTGCCTCAGGATTCAGCATTTGCAGCACTCTGGGCTCCTCTTTGGGCTCACGTCAACAGGGATAGTAGCAATAGCGGCTGCCCGTTAAAAGAAGCAGAGAGTGATGATAATACCTTATTTGGCTGGTTGTTTTGTTCAGGCCACCTCCCTGCTGTAAGCTTAAATGTGCTGTGGCAACGACACTGGATCTGTTCCAGGCGCTGGGACTAACTGTGAGCCAATCCAGGAGCCATGTGACGACGCGGTGTGCATGTGCTGAACAAAAGCTAAAGAATTTTAAATCCCAGCTAAATGCGTTAGAACAGAAGCTCTGAAAAAATGTTGTTGTTAAACTTAATTAATTGTGTGGCGTGTACAGGTTTCACTGGCTCAGCACTCAGGCACAAGGGGAGCACACGGGATCATTCAGAGGTCAACACAAGAATGAAAAGGGCAGTTTAGAAAAAAGACGTGGCCCGAGAGTGTGACTGCATGCAGAGTTGCCAGTGTTTGATACGGTTGTCTGGGGCCAGTTCTCCGAACAAGTTGGAAGGGCTGGGGCCCTACTGGCCACCATAGAGGGTTGTATGCATCTTCCGGAGAACTATGGATTTTAACGATCAGGAGCGCAATACTGTTCCTCTTGCAATATTGTAAAAATACCTAACCGTCGGTGATGGGATCCAGCTAGGCATTCAGAAGTCTGAATTGATGGATGTCCCCAAGAAGCCTCTCAGTCCTGTCTCTCCACACAAAGGGGCTCCCCGGCCTGTAGCTGACTTCTGGTGGGGGACCCAGTGACCTAATAACCTACTGGCATGCTGGGCACCTTCCTAATCCTCTGCCACCGTCAGAGGCATGGCGCACGGCTCACCAAGGGCTTGGTCCCACTGAAGTTAATGGAAAGACTTCCTCTGAATTCAGTAGTCTTTGGATCAGGTCCCCAGGGATGTGATGGATTCTCCATCCCTTGGGGTCTCTAAGAGAGATGCTCTAGTTCCACCACAAATTTCTGGACTTGCTGCAGGAATTCCTGGATGAAATCTAGGGCCTGTGTTCTGCATAGAGTCAGATTACGGGACCACGCCTGTGTGTGTGTTGGGAGTGGGGCGGGAGGAGAGTCTCCCTTATTAGCTCATTTCCTCAGATTCGATTGGACGTGTTTCTAAAAGAGACATGATCTGGTTCAAACAGGAATTGATTCAGAGAAGTCCTATGGCCCGTGTGTTACACACGAGGGCAGACTAGGTGACCAGAATGGTCCCTTCAGGCTTATATTTATGAGATAGATTTTGTTTCTTCCCACCTCATCCACAAGGACCGGGAGTGTTGGATAGGACAGATTCCCTGCTCCACAATGGGTTTCCTGTGTCAGCTGTGGCAACTCAGTCTTCCTGTGCTTCAGTTCCCATCTGTCCAGTGGGGATAATAGTCTCCCCTATTCAGGACTCATTAGGAATCACCTCCTCTGTCTCTGCTGCTGCAAGATGAAATTAGGTTGTCCTACATCCAGTGCCCTGGTGTGTGAGGCAGAGGGGAACTGGGGGGAGTATCTGTTCCTACTGAAACCAAGTTGCTCATCGTCCTCTCCTCAAGATACCCTATCAGAGTCTGTGGCCAGATGCTGGCACAACAGTCAGATTCCCCTCCTCTCTGCCCCTGCTTAGCAGCAGCCTGCCCAGCCAGACTCCTCCAGGGCTAAGCACTGATCAGCAGATTTTGCCTTGCCTGTTTGTTGTGTGATACTAGCAGGTAACCCTTTCATTGTGGACTGGGCTTGTTCAAGTCAGAGATACCATTTGCCAGTGAAAAGTATATATAATTAAAACTGTATTTTAATACAAAAAAGCATCTTTGCTGTTGCAGTTTATGAAGACTTTTCTATCTTCTGACCAATTGCTAGCAGGACTTTTAAGTGTCAGTGATGAGTCTCTTACAGATCACTATGAGCCAACAATTTACTTGTTCTAAATTTACCTGCTGTTAATTTCAGTGACACTTTGTTCCCGTATTATGTAACAATATAAAAAGGAGGGACTGATCAGTTTTCACTACATCCTTCAAGTCAGATTTTCTGTCTGGCCGTACCCCCAGTGTGTTTCTGCACCCATAAGATTGCAGGTACCGGTAAGTGCATTTAGATGTCTACTTACCTATTTGGGCCTGCAAATCTGGTACTTAAACACCTAAATAATTTAATTTGGCCCTACAAACTGTGGGCACAGCAATGAAGTCTTGGTTTAAAAATTGTAAGTGATTCAATCAAGTGACTCTTCTTCCTTCCAGGCAGAATCATTTTTGCAATCCTACACTACAGGGCTTCCAACCATTTCCTTTGTGCTTCTGTTGACTTTATCATTCTTAGCTATATCTCAAGCATTCACAATGACTCCTTAGAAGATCCTGCAGATTCCGAGCACATTAGCATATGGGAATCTTAGAATATTTTTGCTAATTGAAATTACCTTATGTTTAGCTAAAATGGATTTAATCTGCAATGGATTTAATCAGTGTAGTGCTTCTAAAAATCAGATTTTTATCTCCATTTTTCAGAGTTTTTACTAATTTAAACCATTTATTGCTGCTAGGGCCTTTCTCCAAATCACTAAGACTCTTTTACCCAATTAAAAGTCAAACAATAAAACCACTTTTAAAGTAATACAATTTACCATGCAATTGGAATGTCTCATTGTTTTGTCATGCATTCCTAAACGAAACTTCCTTCCTAATCACTGCTCCAGGCCACTTCTTGGAGTTATTTGCTTGGGATGGAAGTATTCATACTGATCTGTAAGTAAAGTCCATTTATGGCAGTGTTTCTCACATCAGTTTAGAGCTTGATTCCTCATGAAATAATGGAGTGAGAGTAAGGGCCTCATTTTAGATCAGGGGTCTCAAACTCAAATGACCACGAGGGCCACATGAGGACTAGTACATTGGGCCGAGGGCTGCATTTACTGACACCTCCCCGCCGCCGCCCTCGGCCCCGCCCCCACTCCACCCCTTCCATGAGGCCCTGCCCCTGCCCCGCCTCTTCCCACCCCTTCCCTGCCCCCATTCCAACCCCTTCCCCGAAATCCCCACCCCAACTCTGCCCCCTCCCTGCCCCCAGGGGGCGCAGGAGGGGTGTGGGGTGTGGCGGGGGCTCAGGGCAGGGAGTTGGGGTGAGGGGTGCAGGAGGGGGTCAGGGTGCAGGNGCTGGGGCCTGGGGGGGGGGGGGGGCGGGGGTGTGTGTGGCTGGTGGGTCGGGCGCTGGCCCGAGCAGCTCCCATTGGCCACGGTTCCCCATTCCCGGCCAATGGGAACTGCTGGGGGCGGTGCCTGAAGCAACAGCCACACACACCCCTGCGCCCCTCCTTCCCCAGGTTCCAGCCGATTCCTGGCGCGGGGGCAGGGCAGGCAGGCAGCCGCTCTAGGTCAGTGATCCCCAACCTTTTTCTTCTGGTGGGCGCCAAAAAAAAAACCCCCGAGCGCTGCCGGTGGAGCAAAAAACAAAAAAACACCCTGAGCGCTGCCGGCGGGCGCCGAGCGCTGCCGGCGGAGCAAAAAAAACCAAAACCCCCCAGAGCAAAAAAAAAAAAAAAAAACCCGGGGGGCGCCGGCGGCGCACCCCCCCCCCCCGGGGGGCGGGGGGGGCCCGCGGGGGCCCGGGGTGGGGGGGAGGTGTTGGGGGGGGTGGGGGGGGGGGGGGGGGCCGTGAGGAGCTCGCGGGCCGCATGCAATAACCCTGGGTGCCGCGTGTTTGAGACCCCTGTTTTAGATGGAAGAAAAGATGATACAGGTAGTAGAAAATAATATAGTGACGAGAATGGCAGGCAAGTGGAGGGTACACAGAGTGTGCATGGAAGAAATTAAGGGAAAGATGAACTTGGGACTCTGAGCGATAGACTGGAGAGTGCACGGTTGAGGTGGGCTGGACACATGGTAAGAATGGGAAAAGAAAGACCATCAAAGAGAGCATGTGAGGAAGAGGACTGCCAGAAAGGATGTGAAAGCCCGAGGATACGATGGAAAGACTCTGTCAAAAGAAGTTTGAAGAGAAAAAAACGAACTCCAAGTCCTATGAACCCATGCCAAGGACCAGATGGAGTGGCAAACAATCATGGGCACCTCTTTCTTCCCCCATGTAAATGGGAAAAGGAGTTGTGAAGTGAAGTGAAGAAGTGTAAGGGTCGCATTTTGCTTCAGTGCTTCCTAGGAGGTGCTGAGGACTCTCGACTCCCAGCGACTTGGGCAGGATCAGACACTAATACTTTATTCCAATGAAAGCTGGGACTCCAGTTTTGAAACGATATAAATGATTAACTCCTAGCCATGGTGGCTTGCCTTGCACAGTATAAGACCTTAAAGCTGTCCCTTGCTCCAGCTGTGTGTTTTGGTACTCTGCCAGGAGTAAATATAGCCAGTCCTGGACCCAGGACAAGTGTAACTGTCAGTCCCTGGATTCTGCGTTCTCAGAATCCTACTCGCTGTTATCAGTTTGTAAAGAGAGTAGCTGCCTATTAGATTTTAAATCTATTGAGTTATGTTTGACTTTTTAAAATTATTTATCTTCCGTTTTGTAATCACTTAGATGAGATTGCATTGTAATTATCAGATTCTAATCTTCCTTTTGTGCTTTCTTGGGTTGAGGTAAGGAAAGTACCAATTAGCAAGTCATATTGCAACATACCATATCAAGGAAAGTCCTGTACAATCAGTAAAGTATATTTGCCTTGGGTAAGAGTTAGTATGCTTTCTTTAGTGATGTTAGGCTTGGCATTGTGACACAGCATTCATAGAACCTCACCTTAGCTGTACAACTGGGGCCAGATTTCCAAAAGCATTCATTTTACCTTTAGGTACTTAAATGAAGCATGTGTCCTGATCTCTCAAAAACATTGAGCTTCCGCTTCCCTCTATTGACAATAACAGGAGCTTCTGCTGGATGCTGAGCTCTTCTGAAAATCTGCTGTAGTCTGCTAAAGTGGCTGCATGTATTGATAATCCATAGAATCATAGAAAAGTAGGGCTGGAAGGGACCTCAACAAGTCATCAAGTCCAGCCCCCCTGCAATAAGGCAGGACCAGGTAAACCTTGACCATCCCTGACAACCTCTCCCAGCTTGATGTTATCTGCAAATGTTAAAGCATATTCTCCACTCCATTGTCCAAGTCATTTAATGAAAATATCGAATAGTACTGGACCCAGGACTGATCCCTGTGGAACTCCACTCGATACGCCTTTCTATTCATAGAACCTCTTCTTATCACCTTTTATGTAACTCATTTTGTGCCTTAGCCCTTTTGATTTTCTTCCTACATGCTTGTGCTATTCTTTGATACTCCTCCTTAGCAATTTGTCCTTGTTTCCACTTTCGGAAGGATTCCTTTGTGATTTTCTAGTCACTAAAGAGCTCCTGATGGCCTTTTCCTATTCTTCCTATCTTTCCTTCACATTGGGATAATTTGCTGTTGTGCCTTGAGAAACTGCCATTCTCCTGAACTCCTTTTTCCCTTAGATTTTCTTCCCATTGGATCTTACCTACCACTTCCCTGTTTAAGTCTGCTCTTTTGAAGTCCATTGTCCTTATTCTGCTGCTCTCTGTCTTTCCTTTCCTCAGAATCATGATAGTCACTCTGATCAGCTTAAGCCATAAAAATGTTCAATATGTTCCCTCTATGTGTATTTGGTAAAGAAATATTTAAAAGTATTTAATGTCAGTTCCTTTAGGCCTGCTTCACACATTCCTACATTTATTTTTTTCCTAATGAGAAAATATGAAACATCAACAGAATAATGCAGATGTTAAATTCGATCCAGCCAACATAGCAGATGTAAACTCTTAACAAGGATCTCTGATGTGTTGCTAGAAACTGCAGATTTTTCCCTGAACGCTGTCACCATATTCTTCCATAATTCTGACTCTTAAGTCACTGAAAGGAATCCCTAAAGACCACAGAGTAACAGCATTGAATTGAGAGTTTAGATGCAGCATTTAATTTAGAGTTAGGTCTCTCCCTTTTTATGTCATTCTGGCTTGATCAGCTGCAGGGCAACACTTATCAGCACTAAAGGCAGGATTAAGGCATCAGAACAGATGTTGCACATATTGGTGCTGCTGATACTTTGAGTGCAAGTCAGAGGTGTGTGCAAAGTTGGCTTACAAGCTCTCTGGTGCCCTTCTCTGACCCTGGCACAGCTTCTGTGCAGAGCTGGGTCCATGGTGTCATGTCAGAGCAGCCTGACAATTGCTTTACCTGACAATAGCTGTAAATGGTCACAAAAGGTTGATATTGCAGCCAGAGTTTAACATGGTGCAGAGGCACACCAGCTATGTCCCAGTATTGCCATCCCTGAGCATTCAAAAATGAGATTAAAAAAAAACAACAGTCACCTTCTTGTAACTGTATCAGAGGGGGAGCCCTGTTAGTCTGGATCTGTAAAAAGCGACAAAGAGTCCTGTGGCACCTTATAGACTAACAGATGTATTGGAGCATAAGCTTTCGTGGGTGAATACCCACTTCGTCAGACGCATGCCATTCTGGTAACCGTTGCTCTTCGAGTGCTTGTTCACGTCCATTCCAATCAGGTGTGTGCGTGCGCGCGCATGGGCACAGTAGCCAGTAGATTTTTCCCATAGCAGCATCCGTCAGGTCAGTACGGGCACCCCCTGGAGTCGCGCCTTCATGGCGCCCAATATGGAGCCAAGACATCTGTAAGGTACCAACTATCCAGCATTTCTGGAAAATTATTTGCATAATAGAAACTTCTGTCAGTTTCTGCCATAGTGATCAACAGTGAAATGAAGGCAACAAGGGGCTCCTGAATTTGGATCTGATCACATTTGTCACACACTGCAGTCTTCCTTACAAATGACATTGTACAAAGTTCTAATCTATTTCATGTGGTGGGATTAGAATAATGCTACACCCAGTTTTGGAGAAAAATGAATACAACAAATGTGACTTGTTGAAAAGCACTTGCTTCTGTTTTTATAACCCCGATATATTTTATTTTCTCAGCAATGCAATTGGTCCTCTGGTAGCTCTCTGGCTTATATATGAACAAGGAGGTGTAATGCAAGAAGCTGCGACTCCTGTCTGGCTGCTGTTTTATGGAGGTGTTGGGATCTGTGTAGGTCTCTGGGTCTGGGGTAGAAGAGTTATCCAGACTATGGGTAAAGACCTGACACCAATCACACCTTCGAGGTATGTACAAGATTACTAATTTGATTGCCTGAATTTCTAATAGGATCTAGTTTGAGAAATTGCTGCTGTAGTTTTGCTTTTAATTGTGTGGACTGCTGGGTTTGCTTTTGATTTGATTCTAATGGTAACTTGTTTGACCCCCTACCTTGTTAAAAAATCCCTGTAAATTAACATGGTATGAGTTTGAATTGTAGAGGTCTAGTTGACAAAAGTATTCTACTGCTGTCCTAATTAGCATGTGAAACTATGAAATTTGGAAATGACAAAATTAGCTTTCCCCCTGTTCTTCATAACATTAAAAATATGAATCTGACTCTTATTTTTGCTTTAATACATACTAGACCTCTGCTGCCGCTAACCTAATGACTAATTAAGCATGATTCCCTGGACTGTAGAGTAGTAAAACAGGCTGAAGCAGTGAGCTGTGCAACCAGTTTAATGCAGATAACTAGTATGTATTGTCCATTGTTCTCCTAATGTAATTCTATGACCAAATCAGTTGGAGGTAAACAGTTGAAGAAGATACTGGTAAGACTTTGGCACACTGCATGGTGTCAGTCCAAACTGATATAAAGAGTGACTGTGAAGTGTTTTCTTATGCTTCCTGCAGTGGATTCACTATTGAGTTGGCTTCGGCGTTCACAGTTGTGGTAGCTTCCAATGTTGGACTTCCTGTCAGTACTACACACTGCAAGGTATGCTTTTGCCATGGGACTGCAGTCATGGTAGTCTGGACTGTACCTCTTTAAGTTTGCTGCTCAGGTTGCTGTACAATGGCATGATTCAATGCAGGGAAAAGCTGAAATAGTTCTCTTCTGCAAGGCAAAATCAAATTTATGTTGAGGCATGGCCCAGTTCTGTTCTTTCAAAAAACAAACAAACAAAGATATTTACATGAATGTAGAACTGGAAATGTCCACTGTAAAAAATACATTTTTGATTTTCAGATTGAAAATCAATTGTAACTGGGGCATAGGAGCATACAGGGTTTGAACTCGATAGGCTCCGCCCAAAGTAACCCTTCACAAATATGTCATCCACAGCTCTAAAGAGAGAATGATCATAAGCAAAATTAAACAGTTCCATAGTATGGTGGGAGTAGAAGCAGATGATTTGCTTTTCTTTGATCATGCCATTTGAGCCTAGATCTGTAGCATTCCTCAGTGTTCAGAGGCTTTGACACCTTCCATCGTTCATACTTCACTGTCTTGATAAGTGCATGGCATGGGATTTCCTTCATGTAACTCTTATACTACAACATTTCCATCTATCTTTTTTTATTTCTTCACAGTGGATTTTGCATTGAAGTAATGTGTGCGCTAACGGTACTTGTAGCCTCAAATGTGGGTATTCCAATAAGCTCCACTCATTGCAAGGTATTGGAGTTTGCAGTGATAATATCAATCTATAACAGTCAAATTATGAGAAATGCTGATCGTTGCAGTTTGCCTTCATTATGTTTTGCACCAAATAGATTTTGATGACCACAAACAAACAAAAAAAGATTACATTCAAAAGAACTACACAGGTGCAAAGTTAAGACTGAGCAATTGCACAAAAGGGTGGAAAGTTTAAGGTTCTTACCATAATGTTAATTTGGCCAGTGTGAATCTGACCAGTGTAGTAGTGTAGTTTACTGTTCACAGTGTTACATGTATACCTTATTGTAGACTTAGGAAGTCAAGTTAACATATGTTTAGCGGTCTTATGTTGAGCATCCTCAATAAAGCATGGTGCATAAGTGTTCAGACAATTAGCTTAAATTGCTAACTATGGCTAGTAGAAATGCAACATTCCTATTCCGTGAGAAGCTCTGAAATTTAAAAGGAAAAAATCTTTAGTTTTGCAACAGGCAGACCCCTGTCCCTGTGGAGAGATCCAGGAGGGGGCAGAGTCCCTGTGGCTTTAGTCCAGGGGTCAGCAACCTTTCAGAAGTGGTGTGCCGAGTCTTCATTTATTCACTCTGATTTAAGGTTTCGCGTGCCAGTCATACATTTTAACCTTTTTAGAAGGTCTCTTTCTATACGTCTATAATATATAACGAAACTATTGTTGTATGTAAGTAAATAAGGTTTTAAAAATGTTTAAGAAGCTTCATTTAAAATTAAATTAAAATGCAGAGCTCCCCGGACTGGTGGCCAGGACCCGGGCAGTGTGAGTGCCACTGAAAATCAGCTCGCGTGCCGCCTTCGGCACACGTGCCATAGGTTGCCTACCCCTGCTTTAGTCACTAACCCCAAAACATTCGGTACCTTTCGGCTGTTGCAAGGTATAATATTTGTGAGCCACGCAGGTTCCATCCACAAGGAGCCAGTTGTAGCAGCAGAGCCTGGAACTTTTGGTTTTGGCCATTGGTTCGCATGCCAGAAAGATACTCTGGAACTAGGCTTTTAGTAGAGTTAGCCTGTATTTATTCTAATCCATGAAGCCTACGATTTAACACACAGGGGCTTCTAAATAGCTTGTACTGCACGTGACAGGCAGATTTGATTAGCTTGTCTATGCACTGAAATAACAATGGAAAATGGGTGTTATAAACATCCTCTGTACAGAAGTGTGTATTTTAGCAGGCACCACTGTTGAATGCAGAACTACTTGTTCTCTACATCTGTAGTTAAACAGAGCATATGAAGGCAAACTGCACTGGTTTGAAACCAATCTGAAGGTAGCCGTCATCGAATATCTACAAATCATTTTTGTTTTTCTCTTTTGAAGTTTTAACTGCTTTCCTAATCTTTAATTCATCAAAATCATTATTAATAAACTAAACGTTCATAGTGTTTAGATCTGGATTACACCAATGCCATCATTGCTGATATTTTTTTAAATTCCAAGAAAAACCAAAAATTACATCTTGCTTACACACTAAAGCAGACTGAAATTTGATACAGTAACCTTAACACAATAGATTGGAAATACAAGCTGATACAAAAATTGTGTGAAATGTATAATATACGTAGGACTTCTGATTGTAAGTTTTAACTGATAATACACCCCGATATCAAAACCAGACAAACAAAACACCTGTTTTTTATCCGGTAAACACCAGACAGGTTTACTTGTATCTAAGGGCTTGTTTACACAGAGCAGTAATGCGGACTGTGGTGGTGGGATTTCTAAAGTGCACTAATATGTTGCACATTAATTGGTCCATGTAGCCCTGCTGGTGCGCACTAAAGGTTCACTAGAGTGCTTTAACATAGTGCTGTTTGAGAGAGTTCTACATTAGAGTGTACTAGGGAACATTACAAATATTACTCATTACAATGTTTACAAAGAGAGCCTTGAAAGACCCTGATTTTTGGACACAGAAGTGTAGGACTGGAAGGGACTTCAATAGATCAACTAGTCCAGTCCTGTGCATTCCAGACAGGACTAAGTAATAACTAGACCTTTCCTGGCAGATGTTTGTCTAACCTGCTCTTAAAAACCTCCAATCATGGAGATTCCACAACCTCCCTAGGCAATTTATTCCAGGGCTTAACCACTCTGACAGGAAGTTTTTCCTAATGTCCAACTTAAACCACCCTTGCTGCAATTTAAGCCCATTGCTTCTTGTCCTGTCCTCAGAGATTAAGGAGAACAATTTTTCTCCCTCCTCCTTGTAACATCCTTTTATGTACTTAAGTGTCATCATGTCCCCTCTCGGTCTTCTCTTCTCAATACTAAACAAACCCAATTTTTTCAATCTTCCCTCATAGGTCACGTTTTCTAGACCTTTAAATCATTTTTGTTGCTCTTCTCTGGACTTCCTCCAATTTGTCCACATCTTTCCTGAAATGTGGCGCCCAGAACTGGACACAATACTCCAGCTAAGGCCGTGACAGCGCGGAGTAGAACGGAAGAATTACTTCTGGTGTCTTGCTTACAACACTGCTGCTAATACATCCCAGAATGATGTTCGCTTTTTTTTGCAACAGTGTTACACTATTGACTCATATTTAGCTTGTGGTCCAATATAACCCACAAATCTCTTTCTGCAGTGCTCCTTCCTAGACCGTCATTTCCCATTTTGTATGGGTGCAATTGATTGTTCCTACCTAAGTGGAATACTTTACATTTGTCCTTATTGAATTTCATCCTATTAACTTCAGACCATTTCTCCAGTTTGTCCAGATCATTTTGAATTTTAATGCTATCCTTCAAAACACTTTGCTATCCCCTCCCAACTTGGTATCGTCCGCAAACTTTATAAATATACTCGCTATGCCATTATCTACATCATTTATAAAGATATTGAACAGAACCAGAGCCACGACTGATCCCTGTAGGATCCCATTCAATATGCCCGTCCAGCTTGACTATGAATCACTGATAACTACTCTCTGGAAATGGATTCCCAAGCAGTTCTGCACCCACCTTATAGTACTCCATCTAGATTGTATTTCCCTAGTTTGTTTCTGAGACAGTCAAGAGAAACAATATCAAAAGCCTTACTAAAGTCAAGATATACCACATCTACCACTTCCTCCTTATCCACAAGGCTTGTTACCCTGTCAAAGAAAGCAATTNAATATACTCGCTATGCCATTATCTACATCATTTATAAAGATATTGAACAGAACCAGAGCCAGGACTGTTCCCGTTAGGACCCCATTCAATATGCCCGTCCAGCTTGACTATGAATCACTGATAACTACTCTCTGGAAATGGATTCCCAAGCAGTTCTGCACCCACCGTATAGTACTCCATCTAGATTGTATTTCCCTAGTTTGTTTCTGAGACAGTCAAGAGAAACAATATCAAAAGCCTTACTAAAGTCAAGATATACCACATCTACCACTTCCTCCTTATCCACAAGGCTTGTTACCCTGTCAAAGAAAGCAATTAGGGTGGTTTGACATGATTTGTTCTTGACAAATCCATGCTGACTGTTACTTATCACCTTGTTACTTTCTAGGGGTTTGCAAATAGATGTGCGTGGTTATTTGCGCCATTATATTTCTGGGTACTGAAGTTAAAATGACTGGTTTATAATCCTCCAGGTTATCCTTATTCCCCTTTTTATAGATGGGCATTATTTGCCCTCTTCCAGTCCTCTGGAATCTCTCCCGTCTTCTNAGATATACCACATCTACCACTTCCCCCTATCCACAAGGCTTGTTACCCTGTCAAAGAAAGCAATTAGGTTGGTTTGACATGATTTGTTCTCGACAAATCCATGCTGACTGTTACTTATCACCTTGTTACTTTCTAGGGGTTTGCAAATTGATGTGCGTGGTTATTTGCGCCATTATATTTCTGGGTACTGAAGTTAAAATGACTGGTTTATAATCCCCCAGGTTATCCTTATTCCCCTTTTTATAGATGGGCATTATTTGCCCTCTTCCCGTCCTCTGGAATCTCTCCCGTCTTCCATGATTTTTCAAAGATAATCGCTAATGGGTCAGATATCTCCTCAGTCAGCTCCTTGAGTATTCTAGGATTTCATCTGGCCTGCTGAACTGAAGACACCTAACTTGTCTAAGTAATTTTTAACTTGTTCTTTCTCTATTATAGCCTCAGATCCTACCTCATTATCACTGGTGTTCACTATGTTAGATGTCCAATCACTACTAAACTTTTTGGTGAAAACAAACAAAAAAGTCATTTAGCACTTCTGCCATTTACATATTTTCTGTTATTGTCTTTCCCCCTCATTGAGTAATGGGCCTACCCTGTCCTTGGTCTTCCTCTTGCTTGTATATGTTGAATGGTTTTTTTGTTACCCTTTATGTCTCTAGCTAGTTTAATTTCATTTTGTCCCTACATGATTGTGTTGGGGTTTTTTAATATTCATCCTTTGTCATTTAACCTAGTTTCCACTTTTTTAGGGCTCTTTTTTGAGTTTCAGATCATTGAAGATCTCCTAGTTAAACCATGGTGGTCTTTTGCCATACCTCCTTTTGCCATACCTCCTATCTTTGCTCTTGTGCCGTTAATAATGTCTCTTTGAAAAACTGCCAACTCTCTTGAACTGTTTTTCCCCTTAGACTTGCTTACCATGGAATCTTACCTACCAACTCCCTGAATTTGCTAAAGTCTGCCTTCTTGAAATCCATTATCTTTATTCTGCTGTTTTCTCTCCTACCCCATTCTGTAGAATCATGAATGCTATCATTTTACTACCACTTTCACTCAAGCTGCCTTCCACTTTCAAATTCTCAACCAGTTCCTCCCTAGTTGTCAAAATCATATCTAGAACAGCCTCTCCCCTAGTTGTTTTCTTCACCTTCTGAAATAAAAAAATGTCTCCAATATGTTCTAAGAACTTGGATAATCTGTGCTCTGCTGTGTTATTTTCCCAACAGATGTCTGGTTGAAGTCCCCCATCACCACCAAGTCCTGTGCTTTGGACAATTTTGTTAGTTGTTAAAAAAAAAAAAGCCTCATGCACCTCTTGTTCCTGGTTAGCTGATCTATAGTAGACCCTTGCCATGACATCAGCCTTGTTTTTTACCCCTTTTATCCTTATCCAGAGACTTTCAACAAGTCTGTCTCCTATATCCATCTCATCCTCAGTGCATGTATATATATCTCTGATTTACAAGGCAACAACTCCTCGCTTTTCCTTGCCTGTCCTTTCCAAGCAAGCAAACATCTACATAAAACTCAAAAATTGCTATAAATAACCCCCCAAAAAGAAGCCCTAAATGTATTGTTAAGGAGCCAAGCATCACGATCCTTTCTAGACACCGTTTTCTTTGGACCAAGGGGCTACTCAGAAATCTGCTGTTGTTGTGTTTCTCTTTATTTAGGCTGGTTGCCGCTTCTCTAGACAACTGCAAACCATCTAGAGCCATCTACAGTACTTGCTAGCCCCAGACTAGCGTATCAGTGACTGATGAGTTTATTCAGATTAAATGTTACATAGCTAATAAGTTTCTCTTCGAACGGGTTTTTATACCCTCATGATCTTATTAGGTGAAATCTTCTCTTAACTTATTCCCATAGGGAAAGTGTCTCTCTTCACCGTCTCCTAAAACACCTTGCTCCGCCCAATGTCTCTAAACCTCTTTAAATGCAGGGAAGTTTTTATTTTAAAAAATGAATGTGGTTCAGTCTAGTCCAGGCAAAGATGCCATTTAGGACCAAATCCAGCTCCGCTTTGCGCTCAATGGAAAGATTCCTGTTGAGAACAGTGCAACTGGGATTCTCAGCCACAGCATGGGAGCATGCCCACAAGATCTTCTGTTAGCCTAGCTCATATCCATTCTTTAGGCTTTCGCCCATATGGCAAGACATTGAATCCTATACCATGGTGCTGGACATAGCTGACCAGCAGCTTTCATGACCATAGAATCCAAGTAGCTAGAGACGGAAGAGCTGCTAGTTTTTCTAGCTCTGCTCTCTGACATAGCACGCGTTCCCATATTATAGGGTCTAGTTTTAAATGCCCTAACAAATGGGACTTTCAGCACTTTCCTCAGGCAATTATGCCCCCGTTTGATAGATCTGTCAGCAATTCTTCCCCTGCTAGCCTCACTTTTCCCTTTAATTGTTGAAGAACACCATTAAGTCTGTGGAATTTTTCTTTCTTCCGTGTTGGAAGGATTTCTTGCTATTTTAACATTGGCTTCTATGGAGCTTACACTGATTTTATACCAGCTGAGGAGGCCCAAGATGCTGCTTCAGGAGTAGAAAGAAAATATAAGTTAGAAAAACAACCCAGACATACTTGTTTCCACAAACTGTTTAAAAATTGTTGGGTTTTTCCCCCCACAAGAAACTTCAATCTCAATACTAAAAAAAGTGGACTTGTAGCTGGTGAATTTCCTTATCTGAAAATTTAGTGAAAGGAAGTTAGATTTTAACTGTCTCCCTTGTGGAGTCTTATTCTGATGCAGTAATGTACCATTTACTGCTAGATCCCAAAAAGTCACTTTCTAACAGCGAAGAGTTTTCTGTTTCCAGTTCCCATCTAATAAGAGCTGTGCTGCTACTAATAAATGTTTTATGTCCTCAAGTAGCCACATCGTTAATTGCATTACTTCTCGGGCCAGAGGAACTCTATGTCTCAGTTATTAATTTGTAATCCTGCCGTAATCCTCTGGGCGATATTTTCTGATATGAATAAAATCTTCCGCTAGTCCATTGCTGCCCATAGGTGGCGTAATAGTTTGCTGGAATAAGCCACCATTGCTACAATACTTTTAAAACTCTCTCTTGTACAGTAGTACATACATAGAAGTTGATCTGCCAAACCCTTCCTCAAAGGGTATTTCTCTGTTAACACCCTCTTACCTTGATGTCCACACTGATTGAATTCCCCACATCATCAGGCTGGTCTAGTCATTTGTAGGAAGGGCTATGAACATTTGATACAAGGAGAGTTGCTGTGATGAGTGGGTGGCACAGAAGCACAGGTTTTACACTAGAAAACACACTTGGCAGACTGCATAGGTTTTTATTCTTTAGATTTCAGTAGCACCCAAAATGTGCAAGATGTTTGCCCACGTCTGGTCTAAGGCCTCAATTCTGCATTGACACTAGCAGAGTTAATTGCCATTTGACTGAGATACCGGAATCTAATTAAGCTGGCTTTAAGTTGATGCATATACCAGGAAAGGCATTTAAGTGTCAGCTGCTGAGGGTTTTTTTCTTCATTTTTTTTTTAACCCCAGCAACCTGCAAGTGCTAAATTCCAGCCATCCTTTAACAAAGCATCACTCTTCACTGAAGTCTGCATTATTTTAAGATCTTGGCTACTTACATTGCTGGGTATCAGCTGATTGGCATTGGGTTGGTCATAGAAGTCTCTTAGAGGCTTTTAGATGTTAACCTTGTATCTCCTTAACCCTCTTCTCAAACTCCTAAGGTTGGTTCAGTGGTGGCAGTCGGCTGGATACGTTCAAAGAAGGCTGTTGACTGGCGTCTGTTCCGCAACATCTTTCTGGCCTGGTTTGTGACGGTTCCTGTCGCTGGCTTGTTCAGTGCTGGAGTCATGGCGATCTTGATGTACGGGATTCTGCCCTATGTCTGAATTGCCACTTCCCCACGAATCAGGCAGAGTAGCCCAAGCTACTCTCCCATGGCGGCGGAGGAGAGGGAGGAGACGAGCCCCTGCTAACCTGTCCAATGGAAGTGCTAGTCGGCAAGGATTCATCTTCCATATCTAACTTCTTATCTACTGTATATAACAATGTGTCATATTGGTGACATGGTGATATAATGTGGTGCCGTTCTTCTATATTAAAGAAATATATGCATATAGTAGGGAATAGTACCTAAGTTATAATATAAGTGGGGTGAAAATATTGCCTAGAATTTAATATTTAGTAAAGTTTGTACATAATGTAACATTTCAGTGGCGATTTTTTTAATCCTTTAAAGAAGAGTATGGATTGGGAAATGTTTCTTGTCTATTTGATATAAGATAAAGCGAGGTACAGGATTGCATAACATGAATTTTTTTAAAGTTAAAAGATACTGGAACAAAACATGTGCATAAGTGCTTTTCATAAGATAACTTTGTTCATATCAGATTGATCTTTGTGTACAATACTATATGGCAACTGCTTTTGTAAATACTTACAAACAGAAACTTTTTAATGGTGCATTTCCCTTATATATTTTGGATAAGAAAGTTCAGAAAGTACCAAAGAAGCAGGGAAATAGCTTGCTAGAGTTATGTTGTCGTCTACCCGTGTGTGTACCTGTGTGTTCCCACTTCTAATGAAAGATTGTTTTCACTAAGCTATCACCAGCAAAGCTGGGATAGTACTGTTCATGTTTGATTGTAACTAGCAAAAAAAGTATTTTACAGTTATGCCTGTTCTCGTTATTCTGTATGCTTAACACTACTGTTCATGTGATTAGTCAACTAACTTAATTATGTTTTGAATCTGAAATACACTAAATATTCATCTTCCATCTTCCCCCACTCCTATCAAATCTGAACCCAGTCCTGCCATCAACCTGAACAGGAGCAAGATCAAGCCTTAAATATCTTCTCCTTCCCCAGTAGTTCTCCACCACAGACTCTCAGAGAAATGGGTGGGTGATTACATGGCCTGTACTCTAAAGTCACGCATAGAAATTGAGGAAGGTAGATAGGTAGGTAATAAGCGTGCCGGGCACTTGGGGATTAGCAAGTAATGAATAATAATGGGCCCTGCCCCGAGAATGAATTGCTTTCAGGAGTACAGTTGTGTAATTGAGGCTGTCGGATCAGCCTGTGTTATGGATACTAACAAACACTCTAGGGCCAGGTTTGCATGTTGAGGAGTACCCTCCTCCTTCCTCCCTCCCTGTGTTCTTCAGTGGAATAAGATGCTGCTCATTGTGACTAAGGGCAGGTCTACACTGCAGGCTGAGGTGTGACTGCAGCACAGGCAGACATGCCTGAACCAGCATGGCTAAAAATAGCAGTGCAGATGTGGTGGCACAGGCCCCAGTGCAGGCTGGGTACAAACTTGCATTCCTAGCCTACCCTGCTGTTTTTGGCCAGACTGCAATCACCCTGTAGATTGTGGTGTAGACATGACCTGTGTGGGGATGAGAGTCTGGCCCTAGAGGAACCGAGAGTCTGTGGATACACATGTTTAGGTTGAGATTGTCACAGCAGTGCAGGAGATTACATGGAACAAGCGTGGCTTAAATCTCAGCCTAGAAGTCTTGATGCCATTCAGGCTGAGGTTACTGTTCTGGGGGTGGAAGACAGTGTTTGGATGGAGATGGGAACCTAGTACTGTTTAAATGCTGCTAAAATTTTGATAGACAAACATTCTTGGTACTCTGTTATGACTTTTTCCATTGGTCATTCATACTAAATTTATAATAAAAAGATAAATAGCCCCTATCATAGTTTGTTTGCCTTGTGAATTTTTTGAATGTTACTCATCTGCATCAGACGTGACTGGAAAAGGCCACACGTGCTAAAGATTTCTTACTGTGGGCAGCCAGAACTTAACACTTTGCATATGTTTAGATCCTGGTTGTTTTTTGTCCACTTGAGTCCTTGGATAGATTTTGACAATTGCAGAGTAGTAGCTCAAATAAAAGAACAGCAAGCAACCCCTTCCATGATTTCTGTTGGTCTGGCAATCCCGGCACACACCCACCTCTCTCCTGAATCACCACAGCCTGGGCCAGTGAGGGCTCCTGTCGCAAGTGTCATGGGCGGATGCATATTAAAGTGTCCCCTCGATACTGCTGTGTATTCAGCAACCCCTGCCCTGCTGTCTGGTTCAAACAGACAGGGCGCTTTAGGGAAACTCCCCTTCAGGGGAAGCCACAAACATTTCCATCATGATGGTGTCATGCTTCAAGAGAACTGCTCCTATAATCCCCCGCTGTGGTCCAGCAAGGGCACCCACTGTGGGCTTCAGGCTCTCGAATAGAGACCTGCATCTCAATCCCTTCTGCCCTGGGTATTTCCAGGCTGCACAGCCCCTGACTACACAGTGATATCCCAAGCAAGAGACTCTGCCTAAGCAGGCCTGCTTACTTCGTATTCAGAGACCAAAAGTGCAATTGCCCACCATTATAAGGTACCACACAGCACTTCCTGTGCAAGCCTATCTTATTCATAAGGTAAAAGCACTACACAGAAAACATTAACAATAAAAGAACCTACATGCATGCTTATAAGCTTGCCAGAGCTCACCGCAGATCTAACAGGCCTCTGGCAGGAACAGGCCTTAAAAACCCCCATCCAACGGGTCTCCTTGTGGTTTCAAGTTCACCACAGCTTCAGCTCAGAACTAGCATGGTCTTTATCGGGCCTCAGTAGGCCCAGTCCTTCCAGCCACACCTTAGGATTCTACTCCATGGACCAGGTGTCCTGTCCATTTGCTGGATCAGGAAGAAGGCCCTGAGCTATTTATCCCCAAACCCTTTTTATCTGTTGGTCCCTGGAGAATCCAGCGTGAACTAATCCATGCCCACCTCTCCAGGAGTGGCTTCAAAGGGCTGATCACCGGAGGAATGACATTAGCCTCCCCCGCCTCCTAGGGATTAAACCTAATTCAGGAAGGTTTATGTTAATTCCACCAGGTTTGTCCAGTGACAGAACAGGGGTTTTTAATTGTCAAACACTCTGAATTTATAGAAAAGCTGTAGAGTTTCGGCCTTGAGGGGTGGGATTTATAGTAGGTGACTGAGTGACAAAACCGTGTAACAGCCCCATGCCAAGAATGTAAGACTCAGGGAGACTGCCGAAAGATTTCTCAAAGGAGCGGGGCGGAGGGGGGAGTGCTTTGTGGGAGGAGAGAGCACTCTTTTGGCTGTCCTGAACGAGATGTGCTTTCAGAGGGTGTGGCTGTGGTTCTGAATATACATCCACAGCAGGCCTTACATTGACAGGACCTCTTCCCCTCTGGATGAGCACACAAGTGGCACCATTCTCAGAAAGGGCAGCCTGGAACCCAGGGGGTATCTAGGCACAGAAGGCTAAGACACCATGTAAGAACCTCAGAGTAAGATGGGAGAAGAGCATCCCAGGGGTCAGACAGCCATGGCACAGGAGAGGACCCTGGCAAAAAGAACTAACCTTCATTAAAGGCATTCTATATATATATATATATATATATATATACACACACACACACACACACACACACACTCTCTCTCTCTCTCTCTCTCTCCCTCCCTCCCTCCAAGAGCCTGCAACAGGGCACAGAGACAGCTCTCAGCCCAGCTGTGCAGGAGGGGGCAGTGTGTGACACACAGCGGTTTGCTGATCCTGGATAGGCACCCACTACTTTGCTTCCCGCACTGATCAGAAACATAGTGCTACACACCACAGAGCAAACACTGCTCCTTTCCCAATGGCCTGCAGTGGTGACCGAAGAGCTAGTACAGTACAATCAAGTCAGATGCAAAGCTGAACCAAGCACGTGGCATGTCCTGTGCGAGTCACGTCCTACTCCATCTCTGGGCAAAACTGAGATGGTGCATTGCTTCTGGGAAGGCACATGACAAGCCATTTGGGCTCACAGCCACACACATGGATACATGTCAGGGACAATGAGCCAGGAACACTCCAGGAGCAGTGGCACCATCCACACCAACAAAGCAAGGGACACCATTGCAAAGGCACGTGGAGAAGGAATTCTTGCTCCCCTACATGCAAATGGAACAAGCCACACAACCATGGAAGATCTGAGGCAGAGAGGGGGTGGGTCTCTCCCTGTCTGCTCCCCATAGACCAACAAAGCAAAGCCTTAGGACTGGGTTTTCTAAGGAGTTCAGTTCCCTGTCAGGCCCCTCCATGAAGCGGCCAGGTTTTCAAAAGGGCTCTGCCAGCAGGAGACCAGTGAGAACTGCTGGGCACTGAGCTTTTGAAAAATCTGGCCCTAAAACAAGAGTGCAACAAAAGCTGAGATTTCCAACCTTTTCAGCTAAAAGCTTATGAGAATTTCTTGCAAGAATTTGGGCCCATTAAAGTCAGTGGGGGTGGGTCTGAGAAAGTAGCTAGCGGGGGCAAGGTGTCAGAAGGGAGCTGCAGGGCTAGCAGAATGAGAAAGGAGAGGAATGGAGGATTCCCTGCTAGCAGAGGTGCTCATTGCAGTTATTAAACCCCGTTACCATGTACCCTCAGAGACGGTACCGATTGTGGCATTTCCGCAAAGAACACCATTGTTACACATGCCTCTGCTCATTGCAGGATAGATCCATCACATGTCACCCTGAGAATGGGGCGTAACGGCATATTGGCCCAGAGAGGCAACAGTCAGAGCATTCCCCAGTTTTACAGGGGAGTCCCCAGGGCTTCCAGGCCAGCATTTAGCACATGCGTCCCCAGACTTAGTGGAGGAACTCAGGAGATTTGGAACACACAATGTCCATGAGCTAAGCACAGCATGTGCTGGTCAGGAGAACAGGTAACAGTAACACAAGCAGCTTTGATTGCCAGGCGCGGGAAGCCTCCATCTTCTGTGTAACATTGCATTTGCTTGACTGTTCGAGGGACCCACTGACTGTGTGTATAACTCATTATCCCACACCCCAAAGAAGCCCAGTGCCCACAAGTGCAGTCTTTTAGACAAAGCAAGTGAGCAGCAGCACCTGCTGAGTGCTTGCAGAAAGCGAAGCCAGGAGCCATGCTTATCAGTTTTAATCCCCATGACTAAGGGCTCATCACTGAAAGCCAACACCCAAGGAGTAAAAATCAGCAGAGCTGCTCTCTTTCCTAGGAGGCCTTCCCAATACAGCCAAGCCAGAGGCACAGAAATGAACAAGGACACCCATTTCAGTCTAATACAATATACTCTTCTTCCCAATGGCAGAACTTCCACAGAGATGAGCCTTACCCTCATTCTGTTAGAGAAACGGCGTTATTGCTAAACCAGGATTATTTACCAGGCACTCTACATCCCATTAATACCCAAAGCGCCCATAGGATGATGCTATATTGAATAGCATGAATGTCACCAAGGCACAGGGACATCTGCAACCACTGGGACATCATGGTTGTGACTTGGCTGCAGGGCATAACCACTTAGCAGCAACACCAAGTAAAGGGCTCCGCTTCCCCCATGCAAGCTAAAGGAGAATTCCCCTTTGGTATTACCAGTACAGGGCCTATGGAACACAGCTGGTAAGTTCCGATTCCATCCCCAGAGCGCGGTGGTGCACACCCTCGCAAATCTGTTCTGGTACTTTCAACATGTAACACTGGCATTACAATGGATGCCCATAGCTAATGTTCTGGTTCAGGCTGCCGGCCAGTATACTGATGTCTGCTGCAGCTCTGCACCAACGCTATCTGGTTAAACACTGGGAGAACAAGGACTGTGTGCTCCATACCCAATCAGCGAGAGGCTAGTTCAAAGCCAAACGGGCACCTTTGAAAGTCCTTCCTTCTCCCTGTTTGATCAGTAAAGTCGCAGGTTTTTGGCAATGGGCAAGTAGTTTCAAAGAAAGCCTAGTCAACGTTATGTTAAATTGGGTGGGCAAACTTTTTGGCCCGAGGGCCACATCTGGGTGTGGAAATTGTATGCAGGGCCAGGGCAGGGGGTTGGGGTGTAGGAGGGAGTGCGGGGTGTGGCAGGGGGTGCAGGGTGCAGGAAGGGGCTCAGGGAAGGGGGTTGGGGTGCAGGAGGGGGCTCGGTGAAGGGAGGGATGTGGAGTGTGGGAGGGGGCTCAGGGCAGGGGGTTGGGATGCAGGAGGGATGTGGTGTGCGGCGGGGGGCTTAGGGCAGGGGGTTGGGG
>QXTE01000144.1:2059488-2250048 GCA_003942145.1 Platysternon megacephalum | reverse complement strand
CCCCCCCCCCCCCCCCCCCCCCCCCCCCCGCACCAGGGGCTGCAGGGACATGGTGCCGGCCACTTCTGAGAGCGGCACAGGGCACCACGGGGGTGGCAGTCCTGCGGGCTGGATCCAAAGCCCTGAGGGGCCGGATCCGGCCCATGGGCCATAGTTTGCCCACCCCTGTGTTAAATCAAAGCAAATGTACATCTGAACTTCCCAATGGGAGACAGCTAGCTGGCATGGCACGGCCACTTCTGAACAGCCCCATTTGTGACACATCCCAGGGCACCCCGGCGTGAGGCCAAGCCTCACCACCACCTGCCCTTAGCACGCAGCAGTCTTCACTGTGTCTGCTGCAGATCAGCTCCCTGAAACCACCAGCCTCTAGCAACGCAAGCACGGCCTTCCAGGCTCCCACTGGCCTCAGCCTCTCAGTACAGCTAGCGACAGGCACACATCGATCCCCAAATACTCATCCATTGAACACTCACAGAATTACCAGGTCTGCTCTTCCCAAAGGAAGAGAACACATCTGCTTGTAAAAGTCAGTTCAGGACCAGGACTTTGCTTAGCACTGCAGTACTTAGATATATTGATAGTGAAAACAAGGAGAAGTTTGTCATCAAAGATTAGAGATTCAACTATATGAGTAAGAATATTGGAAACAAATGATTACATAGAAAACCAACCGATAGCACCCTTTCTAGAGACTAAACTAACAGGTAAACTGCCTAAAGAAGTTTGTCGCACACAAAGTTCACTCCACCTTTTTCAACCAAGCCCGCGTGAGACTGCTCTTTCATGAAGCAAACACACTGTCCATTTACTTCCTAGGGGAAGGGTGCCAGGGCGTCTTCTTTGTCCCCCAAATATAAGGAAGCAACCCTTTGGTGCGCACCTCAAGATAGGGATCCCTCCCCTGCCCAGCAGTTTCTTCCTGTTACTTCTCTTTCTTTGAAGTTCTCAGAATCCTTCATTTGTATTTGAGTCAGACTGGTGACCACTGAGAACTATACAATACTTAATTTACATTTTAACAGCCAGATAGATAAACAGTTCTTTTCTAAAAGAAAACCTGTTTGTCACCTTGCCGGTGGCCAGGCCCTAGACACAGACTTTCAGAACATATTTTCAGTGTAAATACAGCTCCATACACAGTATCTGTACGTACATTTCACTATGATATTGATGAGCATAGTTACACAGGCTTTTACTACAGCCCTCGCATGACAGTGGTTCTCAACCTTTCCAGACGACTGTACCCCTTTCAGGAGTCGGATTTGTCTTGCGTACCCCATGTTTCCCTTCACTTTAAAACTACTTGCTCACAGAATCAGACATAAAAATACAAAAAAGTGTCACATCACACTTTTACTGGAAAATTGCTGACTTTCTCATTTTTACCATAATTATAAAATAAATACATTGGAATATAACTATTGTACTTACATTTCAGTGACTAGTATTTAGCACCATATGAACAAGTCATTGTCTTTATGAAATTTTAGTGTGTACTGACTTCGCTGGTGCTTTTTATGTAGCCTGTGGCAAAACTAGGCAACTATCTAGATGAGTTGATGTACCCCCTGGAAGACCTGTGTGTACCGCTGGTTGAGAACCACTGAGCTAGAATGTAAATAACAACCTCGGGAGATTCCTGTAACCCCTAGTACTCCCTCTGTGCCCTTTGCCAGTTGGTACTAAAAGGTTCTGGAGTCACACCATTAAGCTGGTTTGGGTCAGTTTTTCTAAAGAGATTTCAGAAACAAATGGGATTTGCTTTTTAATTGTATCAATTTCTAAACCTGGCAAAGAATCCTGGGCCAGACTCTCAGCTGGTGCCAATCGGCCAAAGCTCCACCGAAGCCAATGGGCCACCATGACACCCTAGATAAACTCACACCGTAGATTGTTTAAACATGTCACCCTTTGTCCCTGGCCATTCCCAGGAGATTAAGGCCAGGATTCCCCGATGGACTCAGCACATGCAACTGGGCCCAGATTTTCTGAATTGCTCAGCATGCTGGGTGCTCTTTTAAAAATCCCCTTATATAGGTACCTAAATGGATGCCGAGTCCTTTTGAATCTCGAGCCTCGATTATGGGGGCAGAGCACATGAAAACCTCACCCCATGTATCCAAACTAAGCCCTTTTCTCAATCTACTATTACACCTGCCTGCATTGCCATCGAAATATAATCAATGAACACAGGATGCCAGCAACTGTATAAATAGACAATGCTCCTATCACAACAGCTGAAGCCAGGGTCGCACCGAAATAAACAGTGTTGCGAGCCAAAGGGGAGCGGTCTGTTTGCTTTTTATTTACTTGTCCCTCTAACACACCTAATCCTGCCACAGGCTTTTTTCCAGTACCGTGAGATTTTTCATAGNTGTGCGCTGCGTGAAGAAGAACTTCCTTTTATTTGTTTTAAAGCTGCTGCCTATTAGTTTTTGAGACTCTCAGTAACTATCAGGCAATAGTACAAGTGTTCTATCACCGCTTCTAACAGATGGACCGAAACAGCTGGGTCAGAGTCCATGGCGCTATGGGAGAAATTTTCCAAAGTTCCTCAGAGATTTAGGAGCATAAGACCCATTGAAAGTCAATGAGATTCATCCTCCTAAATCCCACTGACATTCTGGAAATCTTCCTCTTTATTCATTTAAATCATATATTTGTAAGCAGATTATTTTCTATATAGGAAGGAAGAAGCTAGGTCCTTATTGCAACATGATAAGCTCCCTTAAACACTCCTGGACTCTCATTTTTCTGTGCTGAAGTAAAATATAAAATAATTTGTTTTTCACATGTTCCCCATGTTAGTCCCTTCTTCCTTACAAATGGGACATGACACTTTTCATCAGTACATCTCAAAGCACTTTACCAAGGAGGTCAGTATCATTATCCCCAGCTTACAGATGGGGAAACTGAGGCACCGAGCAGTGAAGAGACTTGCGTTGCTCAAGGTCACCCAGCAGGCCAGGAACAGAAGCCAGGAACAGAAGCTAATAATTCACCGAAGGGAGGCATGCGAAGTCTCTACCGAGAGCCAGTAGCCCACTGGGCATCATAATCACTGTGCAATGTACGTATGGGCAATATTTAAGGAGCTGTGTATCAATACTAGAAATGATGTTCTCAAAGCCTAAGAGTTGAGACAGGGCACCAGGCGGTGATATGCCTCAGACAGATTCCTTTTGGGCAGGGCTAACAGATACTTACATCTCTGGTCCCTGTGTGCCTCACAGCATAGGCCTGTTTGCATCCTGAGCCAGATGCTGAGTGAAGAGATGGTGAAGTCTACACAAAAAGGAATATATAGGAAAAATAGCCAGCAGCGGGCGTCCTGTTTATGAATAAGGACAGTGGATTGTTCAGATACGGCTCGGGGTGCAGACACCATAAATCTTGCCCTGAGGCAGCAAGCTGACAGTGTGACTTCTCTCCTGAACACAAGCTCAGAACCAAGCCGGGCTGTAAAAGACTGCAAGGACTTGGGTGAACAGTGCTCTGTAAGACATGACAGTATCTACTCTAGGGTGACCAGATGTCCCGATTTTATAGGGACAGTCCCAATATTTGGGCCTTCGTCTTATATAGGTGCCTATTATCCCCCACCCCCTGTCCCGATTTTTCACACTTGCTGTCTGGTCACCCTAATCTACTCAATAAGTCTAGGGTCTAGAATGCCTGTTATGATTTTATTTTATATGTGCCCATTTGTTTCCAATACTACTACTTGCTATCACGTGAATCGCTGTTCTTTGTTACATAAACATGTCCTGATTTCACTCTAGTCACATCCCAGTGCTGGCTGTTAAGCAGAGCGGGGATCTGAGGTGGAACTGGTAAGCTGGGGGCACCACTTCCTCGAAAGCAGCCAATCTGTGAATACTGCGAATGTCCAGTGGCCAGGGGCTACACACTCCAGGGAGGTGCTTGAAGGGCTCAGGGCTTGGGTATGCCTATCGCTAATCTGTCAAGACAGAACAGGGCCTGTGAGCCTGAAGGGGAGTGCTTGTGTTGCCCGTGGCTGATGGAGTCAGGGAACTGACCCCTGGCAGGCCCAGGCAAGGGTCCTCACACTAAGGGGAGGTGGTAAAGAGGTGTCTCCCAGCCCTGGGTATCCGCGGGAAGCCTCACAAGAGGTGCAGTGATTTACCCAAGGTCACACAGTGAATCAACAGCAGCACTCGCAATAGAAGCCACCTCTCCTCCCACCCAAGTCTATGCTTTGAGCAACTAGCTGACTCTGCTGCCATTTCCTGACCTCAACCCAGAAACCCGCAGGTCACGTCAAGAGCTCAGGGAGGGAAGTGGCATGAACCTGGAGGTAGGAAAGAGTTGGAAGACAGTCCAGAAGCTGAGCTAAGACAAGCAGAGATTGTGTTGGGATCGCTTTGTGTTGTTCTCCTTTGCATGGCGATTATGGGATGGGTGGGTAGGTCTCAGCTGCTCTTTGCTGATGATGAGAAGGGAATGGAGCAGCTTGTGGGGGAATTCCTGTGCCAGGCATGAAAGGCAAACATGCTATTTCTCCCTGTACTGAGGTTCCACATGTTCTCTCAACAACGTGTATGGTGCTGCTCTGGCAGCAAGGTCCAGGGCCCTTGCCTTGGTATGCAGATTTCAAAAATGGCTATACATAACTGCAAGTAGTTGCTGCAGCTGTGTGCACAAATGGGTTATTTGCTTAGCCAGCCACTCGCAAAGACTTGATTTGCACACACACTCACAGAAGTTGCACATTCATTAATATTAGGCATGCAATTGCACATGTCCTGGGGGGAAAAAAATCAGTAGAAGTCTTTCAGTAGAAGTATTGCTATTAAATAAATTGTTACAGGGAGTGTGGAGATCCTGATTTTCTATTCATTCGCAGGGTTCCTCTTGGTGTAGTTAAAACCTGCCCTGAGAACCGTAGGAAACTGAGAAACAGAACATGGGAAGGAGGTTTGGTCAATTAACACATCCCCTGCGATCTCCGGAGAGCCACTGTATGAGATACAGGTCAACGTTTGGGGCCCAGAGTTAGGCTCCTAAATACATCTTTGGGCACCTATATTTAATGTGACTTGATCTTCAACAAGGCTAAGCACCCAGCAGCTCCCAGTGATTTCTCCAGCACCTGTAACCCTTATGCTCCATAGCCATGTTCCGGATCCCCTCCCCCTCTGCAAACATTTATGCACAGGAAGAGTCCCATTGATTGCCATCAGAATATTCACCGGCTTCATGTTAGCACGTGTGTAAGTGCTTGCAGGACTGGGGTCTGGGTCAGGAGCAGCAGGGGGAGAGGACACTGGTTACTGCAGGAAGTATATGGAGGAAAATAATTTTAGATTAAGGGTAAAATTTTCAAAAGCGCCCAGCTCCTATTGATTTTCCCTGACACGTAGGCGCCTAGTGCTCCAGTCATGTCTAAAAATGGGCCTTGGCACTTTTGAAAATGTTACCCCCAGTATTTTTTCTACCACATTTGGCCCCAGTCCTGCGTGGTCAGACACTCTACTTCAATGGGCCTCCCCTGTAAGCACACACAGAGAACACTTTCAGGAGGAGGCCCGTAAAGACCTTTCAAGAGTCCCTCCTGACCTTCCTTAATAACCATGGCGCTGTCATCCACTGACAGGAGAGTCCTGGGAGGAGACAGGACCCTGCAGAATGTCACCTGGGCAGATTTTTTAAAAATGGGAGAGGATTTCTAAAGAGTCTGCCCTACTTTTGCTTTATTAGAACCCAGCAGAGCTGCTTTGCTGCTGGATGGTCTATCAAGAACCATGTTAGCATGCAGAAAATTACAAACAGTTCGCGCCTGTCAAGTTTAGCCTGGCAGATGTGCTTGCTAAAAACAACACCCGCTGTTTCATGATCTAAAATAATATCCCAGAGCTCACTGGCTGTCTCCGCCCTCACCATAGTGGGGTTGCTGGTTTCCAAATGTAGGTTCCCCAGAGCCTTCAGCGATTTCAATACTGTCTGCCAGCTTCTGTTTGGGTTCTTTCAATTGCTGAGAGAACTCTCTAGATAAATTATTTAAGCAGATTAGCTATGGGCTGTTTTATACCTAACTCAATTAAGGATCAAGTAGTTTACATTTCTAAAGTTTATATATTCAGTTATACTAATGGGCCAAATTCTCTGCTGGTTTTGCTTCACTGACTTCAGTGGAGTGACAGCAGCAGGGAATTTGGCCCTATGCATTTATAGACAGATTTTCAAGAGGGCTCAGCTCCCCCCTCTACGCACCTAAAAGAACTGGCCAGATTTTCAAGAGGACTCAGGACCCAGCAGCTCCCACTGAGGACAGTGGAGAATATCCCCCTTTCCTACCTCACTGAGAACAACGGGAGCCGCTGAGTCATTTTGAAAGTGGGGCTCAGGATTCCCCGACTGCTGTGTGGCCATGGGTGAGTCACGTCCCTTCTGTCTCCCCTTCCATTCTTTGGCTATGAGTTCTTTGGAGAGAGAGAGAGAGAGAGAGAGAGAGAGTGTGTGTGTGTGTGTGCGCGCACAGTGCCTAGCACAATGAGGAGGTGATCTCAGTTCAAGACTCGGTGCTACTCCAATACACATAATAATCAAAACATGTATATAGTGAGCTAAATCCCGCGCTCTCTGCAGGTATTAAGTAAGCATTATGTTGGACTTGAACTAATCTGTCCACTACAAACAATGGACAGATTAGTTCAAGAGAATTAAGCAAATGATGGTTCAATGGAAACTTGCTTAACCAGACCCACCGTGCTGACAAAATACTCCTTGATCAGTTTCATAGCATGTAACAGAGAGACTGAAACCATGGCCTGGATTCCAGAACTTGGCTTGGTAGGAAAAGTTGATGCAGGTACGAACTGGTGCCTTGCACCTGGTTCTGCCCTAGGAGAGCAAACAGCTGCTCTGCACTGGCATATGGACTGTGAGATGCACTGGCGTGTTCATGCTGTCCAGTACGTAGCTTACTGCAAAACAGTCCTCTGTTCTGACATTATATTCCAGTACTGGGAACGTCTGCCCTTCCTTGGAACAATGGCCCATATAGCCAAACGCAGACGAAACGGCCAGACCCGAGGGATTAGGGAGCTGCTGCTTGTCCGGCGGCAGCACAACTGGAGAGGTGCATGGGGGATAGTACAGTCCAGGGAAGGGGCGGGGACTTGTGCCATCACATGAGGCCACATCTGATAGTTTCACAATAATGGTGGGGGACCACACAGCCATGACAAAACGCTCCCTAGCGCCTGCAAAACCAGCCCTGATTGGTACAAACATTAAAAAGCCACATGACCCTGGGTAAAAGGCCCGTCAGTTCCTGAGTGCAGGAAAAAACGGACATGGGAGATCTCTGCCCTAGGCTATCACACACGCCCTTAGGACAGATTTGGTGAGCTGCTAACTAGCGCCATGAGGTCCTCCTGTTGGATTTGGGGCAGGAAGAAAGGTCATCGGAGGTCACCAGTTCTATTTGTGAGGGTTATTTACAGGGCTTTAGCCGTGAGAATTGAAGATGAACCTGCATGCTGCAGCCACTGTCAAGCAGCCTGTTGTCATCTAAGCGGTCTCTGCAGTGTCCTACACAGTCACATACACCCTCCAGGCACCAGCGCCTGACCTGCTTGCCAAGGGGTCCGCCTACACTTCGGGCTGGAGCTTGAAGGGACATACCCGTGCTAGCTCTGCTCGAGTTAGTGTGCTAACAACAGAGTGTAGCTGCGGCGGCAAGGAAAGCAGCCAGGCACCCCAAGTATGAGCCTAGTGTATGTACCTGGGGCAACTCCCTCCCCCTGCCCTGGATAAGCTGCTATTTTTAGTGCACTAGCTCGACCCGAGCTAGTGTGGATAGGTCTACTCAAGCTGGGAATGCCAGCTCCAGCTCGAAGCATAGACATACCCGGTGTCTCTAGTCGGGGGCTTAGGGCATCAGGTCACCCTTGCCTCCTCCCTGGAGCCCAGGGGCAGCGTTTGCTACTCAAACCCTGGTCAGGTTCCTGTCCTGGTAGCAGCTGGTTGCAGGGATTTCTTTGAGGGGACTTTTAAGCAGACACCAGACAGAGTTTCACCTGAGCTTGCCTAGCAGAGGGGCAGTGGCTGCCACACACTTTGACATTTGCAAAGCTGCAAGCGGCGTTTCCTTTAACCCTGAAGAGAAAGGCAAGTCCAGTCATCTGCCAGCTTCCCCCCATTTAGCTCAGTGCAGCATTTGGGCTGTTCCTAGATGATGGAGTTAGAAAAGCCAAACCGAACCGCGCACATACGGGAGCGGGAGGTCCTCCCTGCAAGCACTTGGCTGTTTACATTGCAGCCTCTCTCCAGAGCCCCCAGGAAGCTCCCCGTATTTACAAACAGAGGCCCCGGTGCCGCCAGCTGGTGAGTGACTGTACTCACGTGGAGAGCCCCAGTAGCTTCAACAGGGCGTCTCCCACGAGTCAGGTTGCTAAAGCGCGGGCAGCATGGGGCCCGCTGTCCGTCATGCGAGAAGCACAGTTGCTGGGTAGGTATTTTTGAAGCATTCCAAACTAGATTAGCCTGTTGGCGCGTACCCCTCCTCTCCGATTACACTGAGAAGCTCCTGCTTTCTCCTCCACTCGGCTTTGAGTAACTTTACATTCTTTCCATGCACGGTGGCAATGACCTGATACCCTCTTCAGCCCTGCTGCTGGTTTTAAAAATATCAGAGTACTCCGTGCTCCCCTGCAACTCAGACTCCTGGAAAGGGCCTTGTCTCAGCTCCGACCCTGCCATAGCCTGTGCTCTTCGACCCTGCTGTAGCCTTTTCTTGCTAGCTAGGGCATATCAGAGAGCCACCAACTTCCCAGTTCCAGGTGATTGCATGTAGACTTTAATGCAGTGGTCCCCAACGCGGTGCCCGCAGGCGCCATGGCGCCCACCGGGGCATTTATGTGCACCCGCCTAGTGCCCAGCATGGGAGAGAAGCCGGGGCCCCGCGCCTGCCGGGGACAGAGAACTCAGGCTGTGGGCGCGGTGTTCTCTGTTCCTGGCAGGCGCGGTGCCCGCTTAGTGCCCAGCAGGGGAGAGAAGCCGCGGCCCCGCGCCTGCCAGGGACAGAGTACTCCAGGGCTGCAGGCTGTGGGCACCGGTGTTCTCAGTCCCCAGCAGATGCGGGGCCCGCCTAGTGCCCAGCAGGGGAGAGAAGCCGGGGCCCTGCACCTGCTGGGGACAGAGAACTCCGGGGCTGCAGGCGCCGGTGTTCTCTGTCCTCGCGGCTTCTCTCCGGCTTCTCTCTGGATTCATATATTATGTAATATTAAATATGATGTTTTTCGTATTATTTAATGTACAATTACAAAATAAGCCTTGACAAATTGTTGGCGCCCGCCACACTCTTCTGAAAACATGAAAGTGCTACTGGCCACAAAAAGGTTGGGGACCACTGCTTTAATGTCACAGCATTCTACAAACCCCATAGTCTCCTTTAACAGTGTAATGGGGGGGGGGAGAGAGAGAGAGAGAGAGAGAGAGAGAGAATGTGTGTGTGTGGGGGGGGTCTACACACCACTGCCCTTTACCGGATGCAACAACAGCTGCTCAATTGTGCCATAAAGTCTATCCCAGAAGCAACACAAAGATTTTCTTTTGGCTCATGTGGTAGGTGTCTGCTAGGAAAGAGAGTCGCGTGGACTCTGCGATAGACTCACTGTGCTGTGTGAGCTTGGGTGATTCAATTAAAATGGGATTTTCAAAAATATCTTCGGGAGTTAGATTCACTGAGTTTAGGGCCAGAAGGGACCATTCAATCATCAAGTCTGACCCCCTGAATATCGCAGGCCATTACATTTCATTGAGTTACCCCTGTAGTGAGCCCAAGAACTTGTCTTTTGGCTACAGCATCTCTTCCAGAAAGGTATCCAGTCCTTTATCTACCACTGCCCTTGAGACTGGGTTCCAATGGTTAATTGCCCTCTGTATTAAAAAGTTGTGACATTTCCAACTTGAATTTGTCTGGCTTGTGCTTCCAGCCATTGGTTCTTTTCTGCCTTTCTCCACTAGATTTAAGATCCCTTTAGTACCCGGTATTTTCTCCCCGGGAAGGTACTTCTACACTCGTCAAGTCACCTCTCAATTTTCTTTTGGATAAGATAAATAGATAGAGCTTTTTAAGTCTCTCACTGTACTTTAATGGGAATCGGATGCCTGACTCCTGAAGGTGAGGCACCATCACCTTTCCTCTCGCTGTGCCTCAGGTCCCCATATATAACCTGGGGACAACAATAACCCTTTCTCCTGCATTGCATCTGTCTGGTCTGTAGATTGTAAGCTCGACAGGGCAAGCGGAGTCTCTAACTATGCGTGCATACAGCACCTGGCACAATGGGGCCTCTAGACGCTACGACAATACCATACAAAAATAGGTCTCTGCATCTTTCAAAAGTCCAAATGATGGGATCCGGTATAAGTATAAAGGAAACCTTCATTAAAAGGAAATACAACACTCTGAAATTCAGGACACTGTTACAGTGAGGTCTGCACACTGCCAGTCTTTGGTCAGATTTTCTGATTAACAAGACAGCATGCTGCTCACATACAATTTCAGAACTGCCCAGCCCTACAACTGTGCGGCAAAGCGGTTTCCATTCCTGCTTCCTGGGTTTATTACTGGAGGTTAGCTCCATTAAAGAATTAATGCCCTTCCTTAAGACACAAAAGTGCTTTCACTCCATTTTGTTATCCCTGCACTGAATCCTATACAAAGGAAGGTCACCGAGGAAGAAAAATGGTTAGCCAGGTGCAGGTGACTGCTCTGTTTAATGACCAGTTATAAGTTGTTTCTGTTTTTCTCTGTGTGTCACTGAAAACTCTCCCAACTCACGGGTGAGATTTAGGTCCCAATCCTTTAATCAGATTTTTCTACCTACCCATGCACAGTTCTACTGAACTCAATGGGGGGCTCCTTAGGCCAATCAATTTGTAGGGTCAAGGCCTGAAATCTCCCCCGTACATTTCCTCATCAGTACAGTATTAAGGCCACCACATCACACCAGCTGAGGACAGAGTCTGCGAGGATGACTGCAGAGTTGGGGTGGCCAGCAACCTATGGATCCCATCTGAAGCTGTTCTGTCTAGACGGTCTTTTAGGCCATGCTTTCTTTCCTGCTCTTGGAGACTAATATGGCTCAGACCTTCCAAAGGTTTTACACAACATGACTGCAGATGCCCAGCTACCTATCAGACCCTAGTATCTGTGCATTAAAAGAAGACTTTAAAGTGACCCGTGAAGGGGGGGAAATGGGGGTCATTTCCCTTATCTGATTCGTTTTGATGCATGAAAGAGGCCTTTTTCTCCTGCTTGTTTTTTACTTTAAACATGTATATCCTTGGAGAGCAGAGGGTGAGCTGGGTTACCACATGGCTGGACTGGAGAATGAAAGCTGGACATTTGGGAGAAGGGATTTTTTGTCTGATTGTTCTGCTTGGCTGTTTATTTAACTAGAGGAAATGCCTGACCCACACCTGGGAGGAAAGAGGTCTTGCTGAAGATTCAACATCCCCCTCTCTTCCATAAAGGATAAGAAATATCTCATCAAGAGAAACCTTCCACCATACTCTCAGACCTCCAAGGAGTCTGCCAGCAAAATCAGGGCACATGCAGTTAACAACCCTGAGGTTAAAAAGAAAGAAGAAGAAGTAGAAAAGAAAGCACACAGAACCCAACCAACCATATGGTCAAGGCTCTGCCACAGACTTCCTGTGACCTGGGGCAAGTCTCTTAAGCCTTGTCTACAGTAGGAGAACTTTCTAAACATTTCCCCCTGTTGCTCTCACCAACAATGGGAGCCCCAGTGTAGACAAAGCCTAGACAAGCCTCTTGCAGCCACAGTAGCTTTGAACACTGATTAGAGTTGCCCTAGAATTTTTTAGAAACTGTCCCCCATATACAGACAAGACCTTAGACTCTCTGAGCCTCAGTGACCCGTCTGTAAAAATGAGGTCATAATCCTTCTTTCTTCCACCCTTTGTCTACCTAGATTATAAACTCTCAGGAGAGGGATGTGTGTTTTCCAGTGTGTTTGTACAGCACCTAGTGCAATGGGGCCCAGAGGTGTCACAAACAAAACTAATAAACCTGTTAGGGCTTCTCTAAAGATCACAAAGGAGCCAAAGAGTCCATTACAATATCATACTGGTCACCTTTTATAAACCTGTTTCCTTTGTTTATAGGCATGTCACTGTCAGTTTACAGACTGCATTTAGGGGTGAGATTTTCAAAGGCCCAAAGAGGAGTGAGGCACTTTGAGAGTCTCCCTCTTAAAGGCCCTGGGTCCAATTTTCCAAAGAGCTCAGCTCCCATTGGCCACCTAACTGAAGTGGCCAGATGTTCCAAGCGCCCAGCAGCTCCCACCTTGGCCCTAGATAGCCGCAAGGCTGCAATCCTGCCAGTGTCACCCCGGAGCCCCGGGCAGAGGCTCAGTTTTGGAATGGGAGAGTTGGCTAAAACAAGGAAAGACGAAACCACTCCCAGCAGGCGCTCTCTTTAGTGCCCATATTAAAACAAAACCAAGTCGCGAATGCAGGCAGCCCCCTTCCAGAGCCCAACAATTTGTGAAGCACGAGACACACTTAGTCTTGCCAGCTCTCCCTCATTCAGCGCAAGCCCCAGGACTTTGGCTCATGTCTAACGAGGTCACAGTGCTACGAGCGGCTTCAGGCAGCTAAGAAATTTCTTCCTGCTGCTGGCACCCACCTCCTTTCTCCACCAGAGCTCGCTGCTGTCCCAGCTGAGCTGTACATCTCGACTCTCCCGGCCATTGAAAGGAACGGCTCCAGGGCAGATATTTTGATCGTGTCCTTTATGCACAAGTCCAAAGCATGCCGTGCTGACACCTGGCAGGACTGAGGAGCTTGTGCAGCTGGAGATGCAGCTGTCAGTCTAGGCAGAGAGAGCCAGGGGCAAGGAGCTGGCGGGCTCACGTATCTCCTCCTCTCATTATGCCCTGAAGGGGAAGGGAACAAGGCAGGAGTCCCTGGGGGGCGAGGAGTCAAACAGAGATCCCAGGAGCGTGGGCACCTCACCTCCATCTTTGTCCCACAGCAAAGCAAACTGCTACAGTGCCCTTGCCCAGGCCTTGCCATGTGCGGTCTAGGCAGGGAGGGGAACTGTTCTTAGATGCTGTTCATTCACAGCTAGCTAGCAATGGGAACTAGGGGACCCCTGGGGGGATTAAGAACTCCCCCTCGTGGGCTACCCATGCGTTTCCAGAGGCCGGCCCAGGATGGCTGAGACTAGCCTGCCATCCGCAAGAAGAATCACAGTGACACACTTCCAACCCTGACAATTGTATCAATGTCCCGCTTTCAGGGCTGGCAGGAGGCAGAAAAGGGCTAGAATCTGAGCCTCTCTCTCAAGGAGCTGAGATTAGCCTTTGCGTTGAGAAGTGCCCAGAAATGGGGTGTGTATGTGTGGATGGTGAGATCCCCAGCCAGCCCCAAAGGGTGTCTCCAGGTAAGGGTGTTGTGCTCTGTGGAAAGGGAGGTTTCCAGGGAGTGGGAGGCAGGGCCATGACGGTGCGACTCCTGTCTGTGGTAAATCGTGATTTGGGCAAAACTTCCCCCCTTGTTGGGAGCCTTTCCCCCTTTCCCAGCCTGCTTTCTCATGTCACGGCACCCAGAGTCAGTCTGCCTTAGCCAGCAGGCATCTACCAAGGAACACAACTACAGACACAGTCAGGCAGGCAGCCTGTCCATAGCTTTGCCTCCTGGGTACCAGTCACCCAGACAGCCCCCCAACCTGAAGCAAATACTCACCAGCAACTACACACCACACAACAAAAACACTAACCCAGGAACCAAACCCTGCAACAAACCCCGCTGCCGACTCTGTCCGCATAGCTATTCAAGGGACACTATCATAGGACCCAACCACATCAGCCACACCATCAGTGGCTTGTTCACCTGCACATCTACCAATGTGATATATGCTGTCATGTGCCAGCAATGCTCCTCTGCCATGTACATTGGCCAAACTGGACAGTCTCTATGCAAAAGAATAAATGGGCACAAATCTGACATCAAGAATTATAACATTCAAAAACCAGTAGGAGAACACTTCAATCTTCCTGGACACTCAATAACAGACTTAAAAGTGGCAATACTACAACAACAAAAACTTCAAAAACAGATTCCAATGAGAAACTGCAGAACTGGAATTAATTTGCAAACTCAACACCATCAAATTAGGCCTGAATAAAGACTGTGAGTGGCTGGGTCACTACAAAATACTAATTTCCTCCTGCTGATACTCACACCTTCTTGTCAACTGTTTGAAATGGGCCACCTTGATTACATTGGCCTCATTAGCACTACAAAAGTGATTTCCACCCCTTCTTGTCAACTGTTGAGAATTGCCCACTTCTACATTAATTGAATTGGCTCGTTAGCACTGACACCCCCCCCCCTCCCCACACACACACACACACACACTTGGTAAAGCAACTCCCATCTTTTCATATGCTATGTATTTATACCTCTCTACCTCTCTACCTCTGATGCGTCTGACAAAGTGAGTATTCACCCACGAAAGCTTATGCTCCAATACATCTGTTAGTCTTAAAGGTGCCACAAGACTCTTTGTTGCTTTTTACAGATCCAGGCTAACACGGCTACCCCTCTGATACTTGATACCTCTCTACTGTATTTTCCACTCCATGCATCTGATGAAGTGGGCTGTAGCCCACGAAAGCTTATGCCCAAATAAATCTGTTAGTCTCTAAGGCAGGGGTCGGCAACCTTTCAGAAGTGGTGTGCCGAGTCTTCATTTATTCACTCTAATTTAAGGTTTCGCATGCCAGTCATACATTTTAACATTTTTAAAAGGTCTCTTTCTATAAGTCTATAATATATAACTAAACTATTGTTGTATGTAAAGTAAATAAGGTTTTAAAAATGTTTAAGAAGCTTCATTTAAAATTAAGTTAAAATACAGAGCCCCCAGACCGGTGGCCAGGACCTGGGCAGTGTGAGTGCCACTGAAAATCAGCTCGCGTGCCACCTTTGGCACCCGTGCCATAGGTTGCCTACCCCTGCTCTAAGGTGCCACAAGGACTCCTCGTTGTTCCCACCATCTGGAGCTCTACTCAGTTTGCAGAGACATCTAGTGGCTACATGATGTACTGGAAGTAAACAGACCATTGCCTTCTCGGGGACCTCTCTCCCCATGTTATGGGGCCCTGTTTGGGACCTCAGCAGCAGCCCGGTGTAAAGTGTTCCTGGTACAGAGTGTCCCTATAAAGGGAGGCTAGACCGCAGCAGGGTTTCCCTGCTCAGTGGAAACAGGCTCTTCCTACGTTCAAGAGACACTGGGGGAGGTGGGAGGGAAGAGCTGCAGGAGGCACTCACGCCAGGTAGTGCACATCCTCTGCCTGGGTGCAATTCACCCCGGAGGAGAGGACTAGCACAAGTCCCTGGAAACAAGCCTAAGGGCCAAGAGGAGTGGAGGAGAAGCTTCAGCCTTACCACACATGTATTAAACACAATCCATTCAGTCTCTTCACCTCCCTGTGACCTGTGAGTCCGGGCCCCTCACTTTGTATGGCGGGGGACAGAGACTATGGGGGCTCATGAAGAATGCACTCATTCTCTCAAAGGATGCGTTTAATCACCAGGGAGATTCATGCCATTTCATGGCCACCTGGGTGTGTGGAGTTTACACGAGTCACTGATGGGTGTCCGTGAGTATCCGTCCAGCAGAGTCACCCTCCTCCATCCCACAGCTAGAGAGTCATAGATTTTAAAGCCAGAAGGGACTATATTACGTTCATCTAGTCTGACCCTCCTGTAGAATTCTATCCAGTCACTCCTGCATTAGGGCTGCAACTTCTGGTTGAACTACAGCCGATCTTTTAGAAACACCATCCTCCGCTATCTCCTTCACTCAAATTCACTCCCTCCTTGTTTCCTGCTGGGCCAGGATTGTGTACAGCACAAAGGACACGAGAAAACATCCTGGACAAGACTGAGTGAAAGAGATACACATATGTTACACAATGCCACGCTAGACCTCTACAGGGACTACATGGGAGCTGAGAGCCAAAGGACAAGCGGGAACATGTCGAGACCAGCTTGTTTTATCTAGAGATTAGCCCTTTAAAAATAGTCCAGGGTGGAACCAGGAAGTGAAAAGTCAATAAATAGTTTGTTAACATGTTGAGGCTTAAAAGGGGGAAAAACAGACCCTTGGGACTGAAGAAACTCAGAGCTCTCGCAGGAGAAGGATCAACTCTAAGAAATAAGGAGCAGGGGTTCCCTTGAAGTAAAACCTGTGGAAGCCCCGATATCCAGGTATTATACTGCACAGGACGAGAGAGGGTGGGATACATTTACATTTTCATTCAGATTGTTTACTTTTGCTTCTCTGAAAGATGGCCTTGATCATCTAAGGAACCTGGGGAGAAAAGGGAGTGTGTCTGGTCCATTTTGTGTGCACTGCGCAAGTCCTTGAAAATTGTGATCTGCTCAGCTGCACACAGGCTCAGCTGTTACTCAGGCTTAGGGTGACCAGACGTCCCGTTTTTAAAGGGACAGTCCCATATTTAAGCCCTCCTGCTGGTGTCCGGACAANGTGACCAGACGTCCCGTTTTTAAAGGGACAGTCCCATATTTAAGCCCTCCTGCAGGTGTCCGGACAATTTCTTAAATATGGGCAAATTGTCCCATATTTTCTGTCTTCCCCACATCAATACTTGTGGGTCCGGCTGCTGGCCAGATTCCTGCTTGCCAGCCGCCCGGCCACCAGCGGTGAGTGGGGGGTCCAGTGGCTGACGATGGGGGTGGGGGTGCAAGGCTGGTGGTGGGGCAAAGCTGCAGCGCACGGGGCTGGAAATCAGCACCGCCCATGCTGCGTGCTGGCTCTCAGCCAGCAGGGCCCCGTCCCGGTTCGCAGCCGGCATGGGCTGTGAGCTGCAGTGGCTGCTGAGTGTGGGCAGGCACCAGGAGGTGTCCGGTTACATGTCACCTCTGCTGCCCACCTATTGGCCCTTTACGTGCTCCCCCTCTCGCTGTCCTCTCCCTGCTTTGCCCCTTCCCCCCCCCCCCAGCCCCACTGCTCCTCCATATCCTGCCCCTCCCCCCCCACAGGGCGCGTCCTGCTCTCAGCGCTGTGCGGAGAACCAGCCCCTGGTCGGAGCACTCAGCTCATCAACAGCCTGGCCGGCAGCTCCTTCCTTCCCCCACTGCCTCTGGCTGGGCCGGTGCCCCAGGAAAGCCCAAGACCCTCTGGCCAGGAGGAGCCGAGCCCTGCGTGTGCCAAAGCCCCGCACACCGGGGAAGCCTCTCCGCCCCTCAGTAAAGCTCTGGAACGGCAGGGGGGAAGCGATATCCAGCCTGTTCACACCCCAAACCTGCAGGCTCCACAGCAGCCCCCCCGAGCAGGGACTTAGCTTAGCACCCCTTTCACCCCCCCCCCACGCCTTGGGTCTTGCCCCCAGGGAGCGCGGGGCTGCTCCGTCCCCTAGGCACCCTCCCCTGCTGAGCCACTTCTCTGGCCGGGGTCGCTGAAGCCCCTGCAGTCAGGTTCCCTGGGCCCTGGTGCACAAAGCATCCTTAGGGCTTAACCCCTTCCTGCCCATGCTGTAGCCAGGAGACAGGAGGCGGTTGGGTTATGTCGGTGACCAGCAGCAGCTTGGAGGTGTTAGCTGCCTTTCGACACTGAGAGCAGGAAGGGACAAGCTGTTTCCAGCCACAGGGGAGCAGGGGGTGAGGGAAGAGATGACCTCTACAAAGACATGGGCCAGGTCATCCCTCTCCCGCAGCTGGAAGCAGCTCCCTCCACTTCCCTCCCACACGGTGCTGAAAGGCTGCTGCTGGCCACATTCTGGTATGAACCCCGGCAGAAATCTGGGGGGGGAGGGGGCATTGACTTTGCATGCCCCCTCCCCACCTGCTGCCTTGGGAAGACATGCCACCAGATACTAGGAGAGGGGGGTCCATCCCGGGGGCCCAGCCAGTCATGGAGGACAGAGAGCACCGGGCAGGGAGGGTTGAGTCAGTCAGTCACCCTCCCTGTGAGAGAGAGGTGTACGGGAGTGTGTGTGTGTGTCACCTCTCCCCATGTGAGGTAGCTCCTAGTCCGAGAATCTGCTCTTAGCTTTCCTGAGATCCCTCTCTTGGCCGTACCTGCAGCTGTTACTGAATACCACACTAGTTTTGATATTAGAATACACAGTGTGTGGCCCGGCCTCTCTTTTTGCAGGTGCAAATTGCATTTGCATTGGGGAAACACCCTTTTACATCTGTTTGGGACAACAGTGTTGTCAGCTCTTGTAGTTTTATCATGAGTTGTGCGATATTTGACGTTTCCAGGAGTTATGTACTCTCAGTTTTCATTTAAAAAAAAAGTTTCTAGCCTTCATGATTGTAGGGAAAAGCTTGAAAGCATTTTCTGAGTGGACCCAAAATGTTAAAAAAAAACCAGAAGGCAAATAGAAAGATTCCAATTTCTTAAAACATGATTTTTAAGCCAGTCTGGGGCCTGACTCATGATTTTTGAATGCCCGGGGTTGAGAACACTGCACAAGGTCAAAAATGAACAATGCCAGGAAAACAGTCAAGGAGGAAGACAGATTACTCTGGGTTACTTCCTTCAACATCAGAGAGTTTGTCGGCTCTACTAACCGAGGTTGCACAATTCAGCATTTCTTAGGTTGATAATATCAATAATAAAACTGCAATGACTTGGGTTTATGTGGGAGAGAGGTGAAGCTAGGCTGAAAGCAAGAGATATCCTCTACAAGGAGAGCTAGGTAAGATCTACTTCTAACATATTGTATACATCTGCTTTTCAGGGATTTAAAACTTTGCAATTTGCTCTCTCTGGGGTCTGCAACACTTCCTTAATATGCGCATTACCATCATAAAAATGGAGTGAAAGATGGACAGAGACAAAAAGAAGCTAGCTTCTTTGTAGCGTTGTGTTGTTAGACAGGTTTTATGTATTCAGGCCTGACAATTCACCTCCCTGGGAAATGGAATCATTGTTTTTCCCAACTGAAACGTAACACTATGATAGCAACACAGGGACCCTTTAAATTTGCTACAACTTCAAGGGGCAATCTGGTTCATCATGCCATTATGGCCTGATCCAAAGCCCAGTGAAATCAATGGAAAGAATCCCATCTAGTTAGTGGATTTTGGATTGGGCCCTTAAAGTCTTCCTGCCTAAAATTCAATCTCAGATTTTAGTTGGAGCAGAGATATGGAGCCTAAAAGGTAGAAATGTCATATAATTTGTTATTCTGAGAAAGATATTGGGTCTTCCCACACACCATTTCAGGAACAATGTGGAGGGGAGAGCCTGGGGAATTATCCCTACAGAAGGTATTTTTTGTTGTTTTCTGGTGAAAGTTTTGGGATTTAGAGGAAGGTCCTCTGCTCAGGTTACACCTTTAAGAATGGTGTGAAAAATACAACATTCCAGCCTCTCCTTGCTCGTCTGGAATCTCAGAACATCCGAGGTGCCCAGGATTAAATGAAGACTTTATTGGTAATAACAAAAGTTTAAATTTTATTTTTTAATCAAGCAACATTCTATTTAAGAGTATCTTACCGGGGTTTATGCTGCCATAGCATCATTTTGCCTTTCCGTAATTAAAGCCTCCCACAGGCTGAAAATATATTTGATGTGTTTAATCTTGTCCATTCCAGATGGCTTTTGCTTGACTGAGGTTCCATAAAATTGCTAATGTTGTGGTCCAGTTAAAGCAAGGAGACTGGGTCCCTTGTGGGGATTTTGCATCAGTGGTTTTAACAAAAGAAGATCGGGCCAAATCCTCAACTGGTGTCCATCAGCATAGCTCCATTGAGAATCTAACCCACTGACTTCAATGGAGTTACACTGATTTACACCAGCCCAGGATCTGCCCCATAGATTTTACTGGCTAACAGTAAGAAGGAAGTAATTAGGATGGTTACAACATTTGCCCTATTGATTTACACCAGGGTCAACAGAAAGAGAATCCATTCATATATTTATATACTGTTTATAATTTGCATACATTGCAACTTTGGGATTTGAAGTTCAGTCTTATTTCTAACAAGCTCATTTGTGTCTATTAACTCTCTTTTTCCTTGGGCTATGGCGAAAGCTGATTGACATGAATACTTGGTTTTGTAGTAACCAAGACTGGGTGGTAACACACACTGGTAACATTCATTTCACAAGTGTAACATTTTTAAACGTTTTAGCTGCATGATGTTCCTGAAAGTTTTACTTAGGACAAAAAGATGATGTTGTGAGGATTCCGTTTCTAACAGCCCATCTTCTATTCCAATGATTCATTTCAACATATTATAAACCAAGCATTTTGCATTAACCACTTAAAATGCATGCTATTTGCATCACAAGAAAAATGTGCCTATGCCTACCTACCCCTACAATACTGTTATGAAATGTTAATTATATAATCAGATCACTCATTCAAATTCTATGCATTATAAATATTCTTCTGATCCACTCACACACCACACTGTCAGAATTCTATACATTTCCTCATAATCTAATGTACCCTAAGACCATAATCCTTACAAAACCATACTCACATTTTCTAGTTAAGTACTTATATGGACCTCATTACCATAGGATCTGAGCACCTTTTCAATCTAACACCTTGTGAGGTAAGACAGCACTATTATCCTAATTTTACAGATAGGGAACTGAGGCACAACAGAGGCTAAGTGAGTTGCCTGAGATCACACAGGAAGTGTGTGGCAGAGAATTAAACCCAGGTCTCCCAAGTCTCAGCCAGAACCCTAACTGCTGGACCATCCTGCCTGTTTAAGAAACAGTATATAAAATCAGGAGTATATCAAACAGCAGAGTTCCATTATGGAACAAACCCAGGAGGCAGTTAACACTGGGTGAGAGTTGCAAGTTGCATGGGGTGATAATGAATGAGGAAATATTACATGGCAGCAAGGAATCAAGCTGTTCCTTTCTAGCAACATGAATGTGCCTGTTGTTTTAAAGAGTCTAGATTTTTGCAAAGCACAAGTAATATTGCTCTGGGGCATTAGCTGGTGTAGCCAATGATTTTAGTTTATTGTTCATTTATTGTGTAATGTTATAATTAACTAACATGTTATGTTATATATAATCATTGTATGCTAAATAGAGTTAAATTGTAGGATTATAGACGTTTAAGATTGATCAGTATGTAGAGGGAATTCTCATGTATTAGCTATCTAAGTAAGTAGGGTTGAAATGCAAGGCCTCTGGGCCAAGGCCTGCAAGATTTTAGCTTAGCCATACGTAAGCCATAGAGTTAAGGAACGCTGATATAAGTAAGTGACCAAAGAATAACCTGATGCCCTAAGATTACTGGAAAAGATATACCGATGGGTAATATTGCAAATATTAACAGTAAAAGTAATATTTTGCTTACAAGATACCTGGTAATCACATTTTTCTAACACATGCCCTAACCGCAGAGTGCACTCTGTGCAGAAATGCTAATCACGTATAGTCAGAATCACATTATAAAAGAGGGTGCCTAGATTAGGAAAATTGAGCTCCCTATGGGAAACTCCAGCAGGAACCATCCCTCTTTTGATGATCGATCTGTGAGAGACCCGTCAGACCCTAACACGATTGTTAAGGATGTGAGTAGAACTATATTTGTAACTTGTGCATAGGTCTGTATAGAATTTCTGTATGCTTGGGTAATCATAACTTTAATTGTAACGTTAATAAAACTTGTAAAACAGACTAGACCTTGGACTTGTGAATGTCTGTGGGGTCACTACCCTTGGTCTTTATGTGTCCCTAGAGCAGTGGTGGGCAACCTCTGGCCCATGGGCCACACGCAGCCCATCAGGGTAATCCGCTGGCGGGCCGTGAGACAGTGTTTAATGGCCAGTGGCCGCGGTTCGCCGTTCCCCGCCAATGGGAGCTGTGGCAAACGGCAGCCAGCACGTCCCTGCAGCCCGCGCCACTTCCCGCAGCTCCCACTGGCTGGGAACGGCGAACCGCAGCCACTGGGAGCTGCGGGCGGCTGTGCCTGTGGATGGTCAATGTAAACACTGTCTTGCCAGTAGATTACCCTGACAGGCCCCGTGTGGTCTATGGGCCGCAGGTTGCCCACCACTGCCCTAGAGACTCTGAATCTAAAGCAAGTAGCATAGGTGACTTTCACTGTTAAGCTTGAAACTGTAGCCACCAGAGCTGAACCCAGGGTGGTGTAAGACCACGTTACAAAATTTAAATAAAATAAAAGGCTACACTGGGCTCCAGTGGAACACTTCCAATCGTAACTCTTCTTTAACGAAGTTTTTAGGATTTTTGTTTGTTTGGTTGGTTTTGTTTAGAAGTTGCAAAGTATATTGATTCATGTAAGAGAGACTACAGAAATCAATAACGACAGAATTCTGCTTCTTCCACCCCCACCTCTTGGAAACCAATGTTAGTTCTATGATGTGTAGGGTTGTCTTCCATACTGTTATCATGCAAATAATGAGAGCCATTTAACCCCTTTTTTCCTCACCTTAACTCAGCCCTCCCAACATGGAACATTTGTCAAGGCAGGAATTAGAGGTTATCCATGAAATTCCCCTCTACCGGCATTTTGTGGAGAAGTGGGCCCAGGTGGAATCATTCCAGGCCAGGCCAGACGACCTTCTCATTTCCACCTACCCAAAATCAGGCAAGTAAAAATAAGAGTCTATGTAAATATGTGGGGGGGGGGGGGGGGGGGGGGAGACACGGATGACGACGACACCTAACTTTGTATCTATCCACCAGTAGGAGACAGAATACGCTTACCTCTGAAATGCTGCCTTTCAATCTACGTTTCAGGCACAACCTGGATTAGTGAAATCGTGGACATGATTTACAACGACGGGGACGAGGAGAAATGTAAACGGGATTCAATTTTCAATCGAGTCCCTTTCATGGAAATGAGCTGCCCTGGACTCCTAAGTGGTAAGCGTTTTACAGGAGATCAGACAAATGCAAGAGTCCCCTCCCACAGGAGCCATGGAAGGAGGAGAAGTAGGAATGCTGTCTCTGGACTGATTCTAATGCTGTATGTAATTCAACCTCTACAACAATGCAGCTGGTTTTATAGTGTCTTTGTACAAACCGTACACTGACATGCTTTACAGGGTTAAACACGCAATTACAGAGCCAGGAACACCTTCCCTGACCCGGTCAGCATCACATCATCCCATTTCTCCCCCAAAGCCTGCCTTAAAATTCATTTATTTCCTGCTTATTAATCCTGCTCCTCACCACAGAAAAACAAAGTCAGTAGAAAAATGTTTTGGCACTAGTTTGCGATATGTGTTCTGCTTCTTTGAATCTGTAGCCGGAAGCCAGAAACTCTAGAGCAGGGGTCAGCAACCTTTCAGAAGTGGGGTGCCGAGTCTTCATTTATTCACTCTAATTTAAGGTTTCGCGTGCCAGTCATACATTTTAACGTTTTTAGAAGGTCTCTTTTTTTAAGTCTATAATGTATAACTAAACTATTGTTGTATGTAAAGTAAATAAGGTTTTTAAAATGTTTAAGAAGCTTCATTTAAAATTAAATTAAAATGCAGAGCCCCCCGGACCGGTGGCTAGGACCTGGGCAGTGTGAGTGCCACTGAAAATCAGCTCGCGTGCCGCCTTCGGCACCCGTGCCATAGGTTGCCTACCCCTGCTCTAGAGTGAAACAGAGCAGCATTAGGGACAAAGCCTTAGGTTTATCTTATTCTGGTGTAGTTCCTTGTTCCGTGTCAGAAGAAAGCAGCTCTCTCGCTGTGATTCTCATGTGAAAAGTTTAAATGGAGTAAGGGACAATCACGCTGATTTTGTTCCCACCCTAGCCCAAGTCCCTACTCGTGTTTAGATAGACTGTAAACTCTTAGGCTCAGAGACCCTGTCATGTCTGTAAAGCACTGGCAGTGCTATATAAATAATCATAATTTATTTTTCCTTTTGCTGCTACTAATCATAGAAATGTTGGACTGGAAGGCACTTTGAGAGGCCTTCTAGTCCACCTCCCTGTGCAGAGGCAGGACCAAGTATACCTAAATCATCCTTGATAGGTCCTTGTCTAACCCGTTCTTAAAACCTCCAAAGGTGGGGATTCGACAACCTCCCTTGGTGACCTGTTCCAGTGCTTAACTAAAGAGTTATCGGCGAGGATGAGATCTGAAATGAGAGAGGCCCTCTTGAATGAGGCGGAGAGAGGCAGGAAAGTCATTCTAGCCAGCAGCAGTTGCCAAGAGGGTGAATCTGCACCACCAGTTGCAGGATTGTTTGGCGCGTCACAGAGGAAACCAGAGCTAAATGAGCAGAGGGACAGAGGAGGGCAGCAGAGGGACAGGCAGGGTCCAAGAGACAAGCTGAAGTGGGCCCATGGGGGGTTTTAAAGAGAGAAGGTAAATTTGGACTGGTGGCTGCAATGAACAAATGAGTGGAGCTGATCAAAGATTCAGGTGCAGCGGTTATGCGTGAGAAGGCAGCCAGCAGCAGGAGAGTTAGGATGGGGAGGGCATTTAGCCACACCTCCCTCTTTCTAGGCATCGTGAAAGGAAGAGGCAGGAAGTGCTGACTTATTCTCCAGTGAGCGCAGGCTGTTCATTCAGGATGTGCCAGGTGCTCCAGACGATTCCTTTAACCCCCTGTGTGTTTTCCAGGCACAGAACAGCTGGATATGGTGCCATCACCTCGGCTAGTGAAGACCCATCTCCCAGTTCAGCTCCTCCCTGTCTCCTTCTGGGAGCAGGACTGCAAGGTAACCAGCTCCAGGCAAAACCTCTGTTAGTCTATAAGGTGCCACAGGATTCTTTGCTGCTTTTACAGCTCCAGAGAGACATGGCGATGTAGGAATCGTCATCTGTCAGCCCACCTACGCCTGCCTCCTGGTTCCCAGCAGCATCCAGTGCCTGACACCTCAGAAAGGCAACCTCCCCGTAATTCATATGCCAGTTGTGCAGTGATGGTGTTTGTACTGGAGCAGGGGAAATCTCTTCCAGACCTATGCAGGGGGTCAGGTCAAAGTCCCTGCAGCCCCTGCTAATTCAGACTGCACTACGTTCCCTTTTCTGTCCTGCAGATGATCTACCTTGCCCGAAATGCCAAGGATGTGGCTGTCTCGTATTACCATTTCTACCAGATGGCAAAGATGCATCCAGACCCTGGCACCTGGGATGAGTTCCTGGGGAAGTTTATGGCTGGGAAAGGTAGGAGTAACCTCTCAGAAACCACAGTAACAGGTGTGGCATAAGATCGTAAACAACAGAAAAGAGATTCTCCCTTCACTTCCTGGACAGGAATCCAGGGATATGTTATTCAGTTGGGCTATAAAGGGTCCAATGTCAGTGACTTCCCCTGGCTCCTCAGAGCCTGACAGAACTGTGAGTTCCTTGGGACAGGATGGGAACATTAAGCCATGGCAACATGGTTCAGTGGATAGGGCACAGGACTAGGGCTGAGATGACCTGGGGGGTTTATTCCCAGCTCTGCCTCTGACTTGCTGGGTGACCTTGGGCAAGTCACGGCTCTGTGACTTCATTTGCCCTCCCACCTTGTCTTATCTATTTAGATTGTGAGCTCTCGGGGGTAGGGGCTGTCTCTCACTATGTATGTATGGTACCTAACAGGAGGGAATCCTACAGGGCTACTGTAACAGAAATAATTCTTACTATACTTGGTGCCCTCACAATCCTCCTCTTCAGGAGCAGAGCCCAAACATTTCAGTTTCTGGTCTGGGGCCAAGAATCCAAACCCACCAGAATGTTTACACACTACTTAGAAGAGGAGTTTGCAAAGCCTTGTTAAGGCCAAAATAATAATGATTATTTAATGTTGGCTTTGCAGTGGGGCCCAACAGCTCCACGCAGGCACCGTGCACACACAGAGAACGACATGGCTCCTCCCCAGACTAGACAAAACCCCCAGCCAGACAACGTAGAACAAGCATGTAACATATCTGGTTAGTTACCTTTTTAATCCCCCCCCCTCCCCTCCAAACCGTTCTCAGCCACCTTGTCCCTCTGTCCAGAGGCATTGACCAGAACTGGGGACTCAACGTACCCATCTTCTCCTGCTTGCCCCACAGAAATAGGTTCAGCTCAGTGTGAGCGCAGGGGCTGGGAGGAGAAAGCAGCCGATCAGATGGTGCCTCTGGGTACGTCTACACTGCAATAAAAAACCTCTAGCCCTGAATCTCAGAGCCCGGCTCAGTTCACTCAGGCTCACGGGGCCTGGGCTGCGGGTCTATACAATTGCAGTGTAGATGTTTGGGCTTGCTCTGGAGCTAGACTTGCCACCTCTCCAGGATTGTCCCGGAGTCTCCAGGAATTAAAGGTTAATCTTGAATGAAAGATTATGTCATGTGATGAAACCTCCAGGAATACATCCAACCCAAACTGGCAACCCTAGCTGGGCCCAGGCTCTGAGACCCCATGAGGGGGGAGGGTCTCAGAGCCAGGGCTCCAGCCTGAGCCTGAATGTCTTCACTGCTATTTTTAGCCCTGCTTCCTGAGCCCCATGAGCCTGAGGCAGCTGATCCAGGTTCTGAGATTCAGTGCCCCAGATTTTTAATCACCGTGTAGACGTACTCTTAGATGCCTTTAAAAATTCCAGCTGGTTATTGAAGAAAAAGGACTAGCAGTTCATCCCATCCACCCCTGCCCCTGTGCAGGATTAGTGCACAAAGCACACAGTCCACTGTTCTGTCCAGCCTGGTTTTAAAAGTCCCAAGCCATGGGGCTCCCAGACTCCTGCTGGGAGCCTGGTATAATAACCTAACAGCTCACGTCCCCTGTGACACTCTGTGATGTCTCTCTCCTCCTTTTCTTTGTTGCTTGTTTCAATCTGGATGTAGTGGCTTATGGATCCTGGTACGATCATGTCAAAGGCTGGTGGGAGAAGAAAAAGGCCTATCGAATTCTGTACATGTTCTACGAGGACATGAAAAAGGTGAGGAAGGGGAAGCGATGAGCAGATGCCAGGGGATCCTGCTCCAAATGCCCCCTTTCCCTAAGGATGGAGGGTGATTTTAACATCTATCTAGGTATGTGTAGAGCTCCCCTCACTGTCCTATCTGAGCATGTCCCAATCATTAATGAGTGTAGCCTCACAACACCCCTGATGGGAGGGTAGCAGTGTTACTCCTGTTGAACTGAGATACTGACAGATTAAGTGATTTGCCTAGAGGGAATCTGTCACAGACCCGGGAGTTGAACCCACATCTCCTGAGTGCCAGTCCAGAAATTCATCCTTCCTCTCCTGCATGTCCATTTGCAACACTGGCATCGTTAGGAGTGGAGGGGTGGTTCTGCAGTTGCCTATTTTACTACACCCAGTGGGAAAATACTTTGCATTTGGCTCTGAGGCACATTGACATGTATATGGAATATTAACAAAACAATGCCGGAACCAGTCACGTTCAGGGCCGAACTAAGGCAGCAAGTCCACAGCCCCAAACTTCCTGCCTACAACCGCCACCCATAGGTATGACAGTGGACTCAGTTGATCCAAGCCATGATTCATTTTAATCTGCCCCTTAGCTTCTTATAATAGTATGGTCAACAATCCCTAAACTGCTAGATGGCTCATGTCCTGTTGGTTTAGAAAGCAATGACCTCTGGCCTTTCCCCAGACCTGATTTTAGTCTGGTCCATAAACACTCCCTTTTGTGCCCGTCAACCCCAAGGGAAGGTAGAACTAGGAGGGGATGGAGGGACCAGGACCCTCCTCTCATCTTCTAGGTAACACAATAAGCCCCCTGCCAACACACACATCCTGCCCCTCTTAGTGAGCTCTCACCAGCTGGCCCTCACCACCACGGGGCAAATCAATTAACAGGGTTATACTTCCCCAGCCTGTTCTCTTTTGCACCCAGAGCACTAACAAAGAGGGAGGAGGTACCTGGCTTAGCCTGAGTCAGTGACATATTAGGAGTCTAATGGATCTTTAATTCATATTTGAGCCATCCTTAAATATTCTCATGTCTCACATCTTTGCATTCAGTCAGACAGCAACACAACGAACACACATGGTCATAGATTTTACACACTGAAGTTCTGAGGGTGAACACAGGGTAGTTTGGTGACTAAGTACAGGAAGGGAGTCAGGGGAGCTTTAGGTCTGTTCCATTCTGCATCAGAGTCACTTAAGGCAAGAGTTTCAAGAGTGCACCCACAACAGCGACTAGATTTCCAGAAAAACCCAGCTCCTATTTACACACCTAAATAAGGTGCGCTAGATCAATGGTTTTCAACCTTTCCAGACTACTGGACTCACTTTCAGGAGTCGGATTTGTCTTGCGTACCCCAAGTTTCACCTCACTTAAAAACTACTTGCTTGCAAAATGAGACATAAAAATATAAAAGTGTCACCGCGCACCATTACTGAAAAATTGCTTACTTTCGCATTTTGTCTGTATGAATTTTTAGGTTGTACTGACTTTGCTAGTGCTTTTTATGTAGCCTGTTGTAAAACTAGGCAAATAGCTCGATGAGTTGACATACCGCCGGAAGATCTCTGTGTACACACACTGAGCTTGATTGCTGGCAGTTGTATAATTACATCCATAATGTTCCATGCAGGGGTGAATGCAGCTGAAATCTGTTTGGCAGCTGAAGTTGGTTGTGACTCAGCAAACCTCCACAGAGGATTGGGACATCTAAGGGGTAGATCTGTTAAGGGGTATTAAAGCTTTTGAGTTGGATATAACTTTGGAAGAAAGAAAGAAAGAAAGAAAGAAAACAAACAAACGACTCCACTGCAGGCTGCAAACTGCAGAGCTGGCTTCATTCTCTCTCAAAAGTAGACACTTAGGGCTTATCGTGGGGAAAGTCTGGGATGGGAGTGTGTATACAGGGAGTTTTACCGGCATAGCGATGCTGGTCATTTTATTTTGTGTAGAGAAGCTTTTAGCTATTCTTACCATAAGGCAAGGGGTTTGGGTTGAGTTCTCACTGGAACCAGAAGCAGCTCTAATACTAGCCATAGGCTGCTAGACTCCACTTAAGGTTATATGAGGCAGGGGGGTTCTAAGGGCTGCTATTTATACCTTTTCCCCAGCACCCCTTGGTGCTAAGACTGCACCATTTCAGGGAAGGCCACACTGCAGCTTCTCATTGAAGAGTAGGAAACTGATTAATATTACTTGGTTGGTTTGTTCTAACTTTGGTTGTTTTGGATTTTGGGTGGTTTGTTGGTGAGGGGCTCCCTTTTTCCTCCTGGCTACAGAAAGCAAGATGGAAAGGTGTTTTAAAAGGGGGGGTGGGATACAGGCACACTCAAAAGAATAAAAAGGTATGTAGAGGTGGCTGATTGTCTAAAACCAGTCAGGGATGGGTCCAAGAGATTATACAGCTGAGATGCAGTTTGGCTGAAGTTAGAGTTTAGGGCTGGTGAGAATGTTGTTGAACGGTTTCAGCTAGCTTCTGTCTCTGCCTTTAAAAGGGGAGGTTACTTCATATGACTATCAGTGCTAGAACTTTAGAAGCTTAATTAATGCCCTTTTTGTGAGATCTCAAATTAAAGCAATTTACTTTTAATATTTACAATGGGCTCCTGACTTTTTCCCCCCCCTGCCCCTCCTCTCTTCACTGATTCTATGAACTTATACCCTCTGCTTCTAGAATGCTAGTGTGGCATTAGTACTGTATGTAGCAACCCACTTGGTAAATGGAGTGTTTTGTTTAAAGTTAGTTGTACTGGATAGCAAGCCTTTGCTGATCCTTTTTTTCAAAAGCTTTTCTGGGCTCTAGAAATCATTGGTTATTATGATGCATCACTCATTAAAAGAGCTGCTCTTTGCTCATCAGAGGCCTGCTCCACAACCCACTGGTCTCTGGATTAGGTCCCAAAAGAATACAAGAAAGATGTCACATTCTACCAACACGTCCAAGAGTGGCTAGGAAAACTTCTACTCAGTAACATATTATCCTTCATCATGTCTCACCACCTGAGAGTGAGTCTGCCTGTCTCTCTGCAGGACCCAAAGTGCGAAATAGAGAAGGTGCTCCAGTTTCTGGGAAAGGACCTGAAGGAGGAAGTGTTGAATAAAATCCTCCACCATACCTCCTTCCAGGAGATGAAGAAGAATCCTACTGCTAACTATGAAATGATGCCAACCTGGGCTATGGACCACAGTGTGTCTCCATTCATGAGAAAAGGTAAGAGGTTTACAGGAAAGGCCAGTAAGATAACAGCAGGAACAGTTTTCTACAGTTCTTACTAGCTCCTGATTCCACTTTCACAGGAAGGGAAATTCCCAGGGTCAGTGTTTTTCAATGTGGGCCAAGCCTAGTTAATGGTAGAGCTGCATATGGAAGGCCCAGCTGAGATAAATTACCATAAGGAAGGTTCTCCTGTTTAGTTTCTAGCATGCAGATCCTGGTGTAGCACTCTGGAGAGCATGACTGATCTTGTGCTTTGGGCACTAACTGGGGCTTCAGGAAATTTGGGTTCTGTTTCCTGCTCTGATATTGACTTGCCATGTGGCATTGGGCAAGTCTCTGAGGCCCTGAAATCAATGGATATTAGGAGCCTAAATATCTTTGAGGAGGTGGGCCTTGATTTCCATGTGCCTCACTTTTGCCATCTGCAAAATGGGGATATCCAGAAGGACATGCCCGTGTTCGTTTACATTATAAACTCCTCTGGGCACAGTTTGTCTCATACTATGTCTGCATACATACTTTCCCCAGTGGGGGACTTCAGGTGCAATCCAAATAACATTAATGATTTGCCATGCCTGGACCTGAGTTAATATGTGACTGTGGCCTGCAGGAAGAGATCACAGATGTCAGCGTCCTCAATTTGGGAGTGCACACAATATCCATTGACAGTTCAACAGTGCTACTGTTGGTGTTTCTTGCATGCATCTTAAAAACAATTGTTTGGATACAAAGATCCTTTTCTCTCTTGAGAAGGAAAAATAGACACTGGCCTAGGTTTTCCAAAGTTCCTGGTGCTTTTGGGTGACCAGCCTGAGACACCTTTTAAGGGTTTGAGTTTTAGAAGGTGGGTACTGAGCATTTTCTGAAAATTGGGGACCCTTAAAGGTGTCTCAGGTTGAGCATCCAAGATCACTCGGAAGTTTGGAAAATGTACGTGCATTAATCATACCTCCTGAGATGCATGACTGATGTGAAGAGATGTTCCGTAGGACCCCTCTGCTCACGACACACACACAGTCCCCAGCAGTGAGGACAATGGAAAGTTTGTGTGAACCCCATCAACCTCAAAGGACTGGCCCCTCAAATAAATGTCTCACGCTGCTTCTAACCTTAACTTGCTTAACTTGAAAGTCTCATGCAGCCTTTTGATCTGTTACATTTTCTTCTTTGTTCCTGTTAAGCATCTAGGCAAAGAGAACACCAAAAACCTGACTTAGAATTCTGTCTGAACAGCAGTAGGACCACAGTGCTATTCTAGGGCCTTTTGGAGTATCTTTGGGAAAGAAGATAACAGAAACAGAACCTCAGAAGTGGGGCAGGAGCCCAGAAGGGGAGAATAAACTAGCCATTCTTTTGTTTTCTTCCCATCAGGGATGTCAGGAGACTGGAAGAATTACTTCACCGTGGCTCAGAATGAGATATTTGACGCACATTATAAAGAGCAGATGAAAGGCTCGACATTCAGATGCCAAATGGAGATATGAAGAAAAGGCTTCCCTATGTTTCATCAGACAAATGCTAGCTGTCTAAATACTAAGATGGGTGAACTAGAGTGCCTGGCCTTAAATGAGGATATTGATATAATAGGCATCATGGAAACTTGGTGTAATGAGGATAATCAGTGGATTTGCGATAATACGAGGGTACAAAATATATAGGAATGACAGAGTTGGTGGGGGAGTGGTACTATATGTGAAAGATAGCATAGTCAAGTAAAGTAAAAATCTAAAATGAATTAAACTGAACCATAGAATCTCTATGGATAGAAATTTCATGTTTGAATAATCAGAGTATAGCAGTAGGAATATGCTACCAACCACCTGACCAGGAAGGTGATGCTGACTTTGAAGGAGTTTAGAGAGACTATGAAGACAGAAAACCCAATAATAATGGGGGATTTCAACTGTCCTCATATTGACTGGGTACATGTCATCTCAAAAAGGGATGCAGAGGTAAAATTTCTAGACACATTAAATGACTGCGTCTTGGTTTAGCTTGTCCTGGAACCCTCAAGGGGAGAGGCAATTCTTGATTTTAATCCTAAGTGGAGCACAGAATATGGCCAAGAGGTAAATATAGCTGAACGTTTCAGTAATAGCGACAATGATGTAATTAAATGTAACATTCTTGGAGGGGGAGAAATGCCAAAGAAACCCACCACAATAGCATTTAACTTCAAAACCGGTAACTACACAAAAGTGAGGAAGCTAGTTAGACGGCAATTAAAAGGAACAGTTACAAGAGTGAAATGCCTGCAAACTGCATGGAGACTATTTAAAAGCACCATAACTAAGGCAGTAAAAGGACCAAAAAAATTCCACCATGCTTAAGCAGCTGAATAAAAGAGATGATTAGAGGCTAAAAGGTATCCTTTAAAAATTGGAAGTTAAGTCCTAGTGAGGAAAATAGAAAGAAGCATAAACTCAGGCAAGTCAAGTGTAATTGTATAATATAACAGACCAAGAAAGAATTTGAAGAGCAACTAGCTAAGTACACAAAAACTAACAGCAAAAAAAGTACATCAGAAGCAGAAATCCTGCCAAACAGTCAGTGGATCCACTGGATGATTGTGTTGCTAAAGGAGCACTCAGAGATGACAAGGCTCTGGCAGAGAAGCTAAATTAATTTTTGATTGGTTTTCCCTGAAGAGGATGAGGGGGAGATCCCCACATCTGAGCCGTTCTTTTTAGGTGACAAATCCGAGGAACTGTTGATTGAGGTGTCAGTAGAAGAGATTTCAAAACAAATTGATAAATTAAACAGTAATAAATCACCAGGACCAGAGGGCATTCACCCAAGAGTTCTGAAGGAACTCAAATAAATTGCAGAACTACTAACTGTGGTTTACTTAAATCAGCCTGTGTACCAGATGATTGCAGGATAGCTAATGTGATGCTGATTTTTAAAAAAGGCTCCGCACAATGTAGTAAAATGGTTAATAACTAGAAGAACATACGTGGCAGCAGTGAGGTCCAGTGGCTAGAGCTCTGGACTGGGAGTAAAGTGACCTGCACTCTGACAATGACCTGCTGTGTAACCTTAGCCAAGTCTCATAACTGTTCTGTTGATGGGATTTTTGTGCTGTTGCCATAAATTAGAGCTACTCTGACTTATGCCAGGGGCCACTCTGGCTCCTGAAACAGTTTTAAGCTACCTTGGCACCTCCCCATCCCAGCTGCAAAATCCCACCTTGTGTCTCAGTTTTTCCCTTCTGTACCATGGGGATGGTGATGCTTAATGCACTACTGGAAGGTGCTCGGATACCTATAAAAACCTATATACGAATAGAATAGAGTACTGGACCTTATTATTAAAAGCACTGAAGTGACTCCCGCTGAACGTCAATATGACATGTACTTCTGAGTCATTTAGGCACTTTTGAAAATCCCACCCACTCACCCTCTTTTGTAAGGCACTTGGAGACCTGTGGATGCACTCAGTAAAAGCTAAATATTATTAATCTAATTCCTCATTGCCCTTTCAATGCAAGCAATAACAAAGTACAGTAACTCCACTTTGAAAATAGCGACAAAGAGTCCTGTGGCACCTTATAGACTAACAGAAGTATTGGAGCATAAGCTTTCGTGGGTGAATACCCACTTCGTCAGACGCAGACTAACACGGCTACCCCTCTGATACTTTGAAAATAGATATTCATCATGTCTCTTGGTTATACGAACTTATAAAATTGCCAAGTGCCTTTGGAAACCATTGTTGTATACAGTGTTGTTGTAGCCATGTTGGTCCCGGGGTATTAGAGATGCAAGGTCGGTGAGGTAACATCTTTTACTGGACCAACTTCTATTGGTGAGAGAGACGAGCTTTTGAGCTTACACAGAGATGAGACCTGAAGAAGAGCTCTATCTAATCTCGAAAGCTGGTCTCTCTCACCAACAGAAGAAGTTGGTCCAATAAAAGATATTACCTCCCCCACCTTGTCTCTCTTTTTGAACTATTGTCCATTTCAATCCTAGTCTTGAGACTTTCCTTCTTATTCTATGGTATAATGATCACCTTAAAAATTATCCCTTTAATAGAGAACAAAGTTTGTTACTAACTGCCAGTCACTGAGTTAATGTTCAGAATCTCCATTGTATTGCAAAGCTGAAGAACTGAGGGGAAGTTTAGTTGTAGGCTTTTAATAAGTTGATGGGAGGCTGGGATCCCTTTCTGAGCAGTAGCTCTTGCACTCAGGTAGCTTTTGCCTTCAGGCTTCCAAGCTGATCACACATCCAGCTTCGTACTCTGAACTCTAACCTTGCCTTCGAAAAAATCTTTTGATCTCCAGTAAAAAATCCACTTCCTGGAAAGAAAATCCAGGGAGCCAGACTCCGCCTCTCAGAAGGCAAACCCTGTAACATAACACTGGGGAAGAGAAAGGAATGCAGCTGATTTTAGAAAACAGCAACTGAAGGACGAAAACTGCTAGAGCCCAGAAGGGAGCCTAGCCTCTGATCAACGAAAAAGCCTACAACAACCAAACTGAATACACAGTAAGTTCCCCAGCTTTACGGCACAAAGGGGTTCCTAACTTCGGATCAGTGAGTAGGGTTTATAGTGATGTAGGTTTATCAGTTAAATGGGCAGTTCCAATGAGCTGACAAGTTTTAATACAAGCCAGTCAAAAGCAGCCTTCAGAGGAATTATTGTGTTGTGTTTAGTTTATGATACCGTCAATGGAGCTGAAATGAGTATTTTGAATTAAGGGACTTGTGACCCAGAGACCTCTGAATGCCAGACGGCAGAGGGCACAGGAGTGCATAGGGTTTTTTTACAGGAATTCCTGGGTCAGATGTAGGCAAAATAGTTCACCAAAGGGGGCATGTGAGGTCTCTACCGAGAGCCACTAGCGCACTGGTTAACATAATCACTGCAAAATGTGTGTACAGATCATATTTAAGCAGTTAAGTATCTATACTGAAAATTATGTTCCTAAGATCTTAAAGTTAAAGCAGGTCACCAGGAGGTGACATAACTCAGACATGTTCCTTTCAGGCAAGTGGTACCAAATGCCTATTTCCCTGACTGGTTATATGTGCGTCAGGCTTACAATTCACGGCAATGTTGGGTCTATTTTCATACTGAGCCCCAGGCAGAAGAAAAGGTTATGAAAACTACCAGAGAGGAAATTCACAGGATACAACAAACAGCAGGGGGTGTCCTGTTTCTGACTAAAGACAGAGGATTGTTAGGGTATATCTGGGGGATACAAGCTAACTGTGTTTGTCTTAGGAAAGGCTCATAGCCAGCCTGGCTGTGAAATTCTGTAAAGATTGTGGGTGAGCAATTCTCTACAAGGCCTCAGAGTATTTTGTTAATTAAGTCTAGAATGCATATTATGATTTTGTTTATATCTGTTTCTAATAGCTATCACTTATATGAGATATACCTAACTCATAGAGCTGGAAGGGACCTTGAAAGGTCATTGAGTCCAGTCCCCTGCCTTCACAGGAGGACCAAATACCCCCAACAGATTTTTTTGCCCCAGATCCCTAAATGGCCCCCTCAAGGATTGAACTCACCACCCTGGGTTTAGCAGGCCAATGCTCAAACCACTGAGCTATCCCTCCTCCCTTGCATCTCTATGCTGTGTTAAATAAACTTTTACTTTATTTGACTATAAACGTGTCAGTGCTGGGTGTTAAGCGAAGCGGGGATCTGAGGTGAATCTGATAAGCTGGGGGTACTGTTCCTTTGGAAGCAGCAAATCTGTGAATACTGCTAGTGTCCAGTGGACCAGAGGTGGACACTCCAGGAAGAGGTTCAGAGGATTTAAAGCTGGAGTGTGCTGATTGCTAAGTTGTAGAGAGACAGCAGGGCCTGCAAGGCCTACTGGGGAGGGCTTGTGTTGCCCGTGGTCAATGGAGTGGGGAGCTGACCCCCAGCTGGCACGGACAATGCTTCCTCACACCAAGGGCAGGCGGCAGCGAGGGGCCTCACAACTCTGGGCATCCTTGGAAAGCGTCACAGGGATGTTACTTGTTCAACTTCTTATTTAGTACCTGTTTCCCCCCCACTCTTCTGAATTGTTGTGTATTTTGTTATTTTAGTCAATCTAGAGAGTTTACCAATGTCAGTTATGCTGCCTCCCCTCTAGGTACTGAACAGTAATTAAAACTTGTCCACAGATAAGCATGTCAAATGATCAACTCACAGTCAATCCACCCATTTGGACAGCGTCCTGCTGACAAGCCAAGTCATTACAATCATTTCATGCCTTTTCCCCCTCAAGTGTTCTGTGGCGAGCATGTGATGGATGGATCATGTGATCTGTGGTCAAAAATTCCCTCTCCTTCACCGTGCCTTGTTCTTGGCTGTTGGAGCCCTCCTGCTCCTCCCTCTTCTCCCAGGGGATTGCACTAGTGCCCTCATCTTCTCTGTCAGAGAAACCATGATGTGCACATTCCTTTGCAGATCAACACGCTCTTCCAGATACTCCAATCTCACTGCATAAAGCTGCACCTCATTCTCTTGACGCACGGGGAGTCGCTCTGCCTTCCTGCTTTTCCCACTCATTTTGGCAATAAACTCTCTCCAGACAGCAGTTTACTGTGATCTGCCCCCTGCTAGCAAAAGAACACAGGTGTGAGGGCAAAGCTTTGCTGGCAGATGCTGCTGTTAGGGCTGCTGTCTGCATAGGACCAGTCACACGGGGATGACTGAGAATAGTGAACGTACGTAACAAACCTAGTTTGCAAATGGCCTCTAGTCCAAGAGATGTTCACACAAAATGTTCCACAAACACACACATTTGAGAAGCAGCATGTTCTTGTGGATAAGGCACTGGGCTGAAACTCAGGAGACCTGGCTTCATGCCCCAGCGCTGCAACAGCTTTCCATGAGCAGATTTCAAAGCACTTTACAAAAGAGGTGAGTATTTTTATCCTTATTACACAGATGGGGAAACTGAGGCACAGAGAGGTGAAGTGATTTGCCCAAGGTCAGCCCATCACTTACTCTCTCTGTCTCAGTTCACCATCCTTTCTCCATCCCTTGTCTGTTTAGACTGTCAGCTCTCACAGCAGAGGCTACCTCTAGCTGTTTGTTCGTACAGTACCTAAAACCATAGGGCCCATAGGGCTCAGTTGAGGCTCAGAGGAAGAACTGTAATAATGATAATAGATACATTTGTAAAAATCAAAGTCTTCTCATGACTCACTTCCAAACAGAAAAAGGCCAGCTCGGGCTGAAAAACAATTCACGGCAAAGAGTTCACCCTGCTCTGTTTACGAATGAACTAAATAAAATGCCATTACTAAGGCCCTACTTGAATTGTGGGATGATTGTCAAAAAATTTGCAGCTCGCTTGCAGACAAGCCATGGAAAATGGTGGAAAAGTAATTACCTTATTATTTGCAATAATAAAGTCCATTATTACTTTTCCGCCATTTCCCACTATCGGCCACCCAGGGCTGAGAGCAGGGGGCTGGGGCTGAGAGTGGGAACATGGGGCTGACAGTGGGGGCTCCCACTATCAAAATCGTGGTGGAAGCCTAATATTGTGGAATCCCTAATTTCCGCAAAATCGCAAGTTACGTAGGGCCTTGGCCAATACGCATTGTAAAAGAGCTAAGCCCTAAGGGGGACACAATCATGACAGCCAATCTGCAGCTGCCATCCTGTTTTCCCAATCAAGGCTAACACAGGCACCTGTGGTCTCCAAACAACCGTAAGCTCAGTTAACTCTTCCACCGACCAAACACATACAGTAGGACTAGTATAAGAATCATCCCTGCTGAGAGCTGCATGGAGATCCGGTGTGTGCATCTCCCCTCCTCCACATGTAACTGGAGCTCCAGATCCTCCCTGGCACCATCCCCCTGCACTTCCTAGACTCTGCAGGCTCTAAGGTTCCACCCTGGGGGAGGAGAGGGCTGGAGTAGAATCAGGGAGATGCATATCGTCCCTCCAACCCCTCCAACCCCACAGAAGGTGCCTGAAAAAATGAATACAGTTCCAGGCCATATTGACTTATCTTGGCAGCTCTTGTCCCAGGAACCTGGGAGCTTCCACAGCCACAGGGGGAATCCAATGGCACTGGCAGAGGGTTCGGGTGTCCAACAAACAAGAGAAGGAATGTGGGGCCTTTGTACAGATGGCTGTGGCCTCTTGCAGATCCCCCCCAGGATCGAGGTGAATCTTGTGGAATCCAAAGGTCTGGGAGATGGCAACCCTGCTCCCTCAATGGGGCAATTTGGGTTCATCTTCATGAGGATTTTCAGTAAACATTCCCCTGTCATGGCTATTAATGCCAGAGGGGACAATCTATGTCAGTGCAATGTTAAGTCTGAGATTTTCAAGCAAAAACAGAGAGAAAACTGTTCAATTCTCATGGCAGCATAAGCTCATGTGCAAGTGAATGATAGCAGGGCCTTTCCTTACATGGTTTATTTACAGGCATACTCATCAGTATAGGATGACTGCATAACAAGTTATTGGGCAAATACGGCACAAATACGGGTTAATGAAAACTTGCAGCAGCAACCATCTTTTCAGAGCTAATAACGTCAGTCTCTGGAGTTTGCTAGTCTCTCATGACCTCCTACACCACAAAGTAAACAACAGTGTTATAAAGGAAACTAGAAACTCCTCTAATTCCTGAAACATCTTAAGCCACTGCTGAGTATTACTGGGCTGAATAGACATTCAATAAAAACAGGTGCAGTACTTTTTCAATGCTCTTTGTATTATGTGTTATGATTTTCTTTATGCAGGGTGCTGCCACAATGTCTCTCCAGGTCTTTTGTAGAGTGCTGAGAGAGGCTTCCAAAATCAGTTATTGGGATGGATGTAGGAATCGCTGGGCGAAATTCTCAGGCCTGTGTAATGCAGCTAGTCAGATTAGATGATCATAATGATCCCTGCTGGCTTTAAAACCTCCGACGCAGAAAGTAACTTTTTATTTTCAAAAGCCAGGCAGATGAAATTTTTATAAAATCTATAGTTGCTTATTCCCAGTATTGGCTGCAGAGTGGAGAGCTGCTCTAAATGGAAGAATAAATGTTGATATGTGCCAACTTTTCCCACCCCTTTTAAAATGTTTTTTTCTTATTGGCATCACTGAGATGTGTGGGCATAACAGAACCACCTATCCCCTCAATTTGTGCTTTGTTTTGGGTGGTTAATCAGTTAGCTAGAGTGAAAGGGATAAAATACAGGTACCTAGAGGGCACATCTCCACATGGTATTTTGCTCTTATGTAACCTAATCAACTTACACCAATGCAAACTTTTAATGTACATGCAGTTAAACTGGTTTAAGTCATTTTTAAAGCAGTTTAGCTTGATCTGATTTTACTGAATCCAGAGAACGAGTATAAACATGGTTTAAAGTAGTTTAAATGTGTCTGCACTAGGAGTTTGCACTGATGTAATAAAAATTTTTAAAATTGATTCACATATACTGGTGACGTTTGCTAATATAGATAAGCCCTCATATTCGGTGAAAGGTCTGCTTTAGAGCTACAGAAGCTGGAACATTCTCATGCTCTTGTGCTTAGAGATTGTAGCCCATTATTTTGAGAGAGAGCTAGTCGCTTGCATGCAAGACACCGCCCAGGTTTAATGACCTCTCATAAAATGATTTATTCCAGAATGAGGCAAGTTGGATTCACCTGGCAACAACAATTTTAAAATCTACATGAAACGTCCACTAAAAAAGAAGTGGTTTCCACAGAAATGTCTATGCATATTCAGTTTAAGAACATAAGAACATAAGAGTGGCCATACTGGGTCAGACCAAAGGTCCATCTAGCCCAGTATCCTGTCTTCCGACAGTGGCCAATGCCAGGTGCCCCAGAGGGAATGAACAGAACAGGTAATCATCAAGTGATCCATCCCATCGCCCATTCCCAGCTTCTGGCAAACGGAGGCTAAGGATGCCATCCCTGCCCATCCTGGCTAATAGCCATTTATGGACCTATCCTCCATGAACTTACCTAGTTCTTTTTTGAACCCTTGGCCTTCACAACATCCTCTGGCAAGGAGTTCCACAGGTTGACTGTGCATTGTGTGAAAAAATACTTCCTTTTATTTGTTTTAAACCTGCTGCCTATTAATTTAATTTGGTGACCCCTAATTCTTGTGTTATGAGAAGGAGTAAATAACACTTCCTTATTTACTTTCTCCACACCAGTCATGATTTTATAGACCTCTATCATATCCCCCCTTAGCTGTCTCTTTTCCATGCTAAGAAGTCCCAGTCTTTTTAATCTCTTCCCATACGGAAGCCATTCCATACCCCTAATGGGGGTGAGGGCTACAGCTGGGGATGAAGGCTCTGGGGTGGGGCAGAGGATGAGGGGTTTGGGGTGCAAGCTGCCCCAGGGCTGCGGTGGGGAGAAAGGACCCCATAGCTCTCTCTCACTGCAGCAGCTTGGGCTGGGGGAGGGGCTTCTCCCTGGCCACGGCAGCTCCAGTGGGGCTGGGCCAGGGTGCCTCTCTGTGCAGGGCTGGGGAAATAGCACCGCTGTCCCAGCCCACGGTCACAAGCAGCTCTGCTCACCGCAGTCCCTCCAGCCCGGCAAAGTTCAGGGTAAGGGGCTGCCCATGGGGCGCCCCCCGACACAGACTCCCCACACCACTGTGGGCACCTCCAGCTTCACAGGCTGCTGGCCAAGTGGGCAACTTTGCACGGGGTGGGGTGGGGCTCTGCCTTCCGCCCCCTGTGCCCCCTGGGGGAGGTGCTTGTGGGTGGGTTCAAGCTCCCCAGCTCCCACAGGAGGGGTAAAACCACCCTTGGCAGCATCAGCCACTTGAATTGCACTCACGGACGAGCCCGCGCGTGGTCACACACGCCCCATGGGCCACACAGGGGATCAGCCTTTGCCTCCCTGATCCCACCGTCTGGCTCGGAAGGCTGGGCGAGCTCGGGGGCAGGCCCGACAGGCTGGGGGGGCAGCGGCCATGGGGGGGCCCAGGGCAGCGTGGCACTCCATCCCGCAGTGTGCAGCTGGGTCTTGGGGCGGCAGCTCGGGCACCTCCCACTAACTCGCAGTTGTTCATTAAACCCACCAGATGAGTTGGCTGAAGCACAATGGGCAGGGGTTGCCGCTGCTTGTCTTGGGGTTTTAATTCCTCTCCACTCCATGTGACCCGGCCCCGGCCATGGCAGCTTCAGCTAGGCTGGGCCAGGGGAGGGACGCTTCTCCCTGGCTGCGGCAGCTCCGGCTGAGCGGGGCTGGGCTGGGGGAGGGGTGCCTCTCCCCACCTGTGCGGCCCTTGGTAGCCTGCTGCGTGGCCACGCAGCTTAGAGAGAACTTAGGAGAGGACCTTCCCTTTTATCCCATGACAGCTTACTTTGCTTAAGAGCCTTTGGTGAGGGACCTTTCTGAAAATCTAAGTACACTATATCCACTGGATCCCCCTTGTCCACATGCTTGTTGACCCCCTCAAAGAATTCAAATAGATTGGTGAGGCATGATTTCCCTTTACAAAGACCATGTTGACTCTTCCCCCAACAAGTTATGTTCATCTGTGTGTCTGACAATTTTGTTCTTTACTATATATTTCTGCGGTGATAATCTTTCTATTTATGTAATGGATGCTTCTTCCAATACACCTTAAGTAAAACCATTGTCATATAGTGCAGCATGACCTGCAGCTACCTTAATGGCACACACCCCGCTGTTCATCTCTGAGTCAGGGGTTTGATTTTTGCATTATTTTTTATCTAGGAAAAAGAGTACAAGGCCCACATCAGCTGGTTTAAATCAGCACTTACACTAACTAACACCAGCTGAAGATCTAATCTAAAAAATAATCATTTCTATCATGGCTCATGAAGTTTTGTGAAGATTTCAAGTATCCAATCGACCTGTCTATTTATCTGTCAATCAGACTTATATGCCCCACAACATTTCCATAGGATCTGTGTGCCTGAAAGTCTTTAATGTATTTGTATTGTATGTGGGAATAATTGGCCAGTATCATAGCTCTCATAAAACAAAATTTGTTCTGAAAATTAGATACAATCAAGCTGTGTTTTAAAAAAGTGCAAATATACAAGTCTGGGCTATATGTAGTAACTTAGGCTATTTTATAGGATCTAAACAGAGACAATTCATTCAAATAAAGATTTAGGTATGTATTGCTAAGGATAAGGGATCACAATCTGACCCTCTAACTCATGTTGAGTAGGTGGCAGAATCTGGCCTTTTATAAATGAAAATGCTAGGTATCATTATTGTTGTTTTTCTTCTTGGAGCATGCATAAATTCCCATTAATCTTCTGGCTAGAATCAAAATGTTGGTTCCCATTAGAGTCAGTTGCTGTAGTGCTCTGAGTGCTGTTCTTCCTGCCTTCTCAAGAATGTTTGCAATCGGTTCAAAATTCTATGGCTTGCTTCATTTTTCCCCCTTGTCCCCACTACTCTCATCTTGTTCCTTCCTTCAACTGAGAGCATGGCTACTTCTGCTGCTGAGAATTAGGATAGAACTCTTCTAACATTCAGGACTTCATGGACCAGCTCTTCAGTAGCGTACAGTAGAGCCCCATTGACTTTATGCCAATTTAAACCAGCTGGGGATCTGGCCCAATGAATATGTAAATAGCGCTGCCCTCTTCCAGCGGACAGGCTCAAGTCTATTTTGCCATGTCACCCTCTAGTGGCTACATTCAACATTGCACACAAGCCCTAAAACTTTTACACAAGCATGAATGTTGCTCGGGTTATCACTAGCAATTTAATATTGACAAGTCTCCCAAACTTCACTGTGCAAAATAAATGCTTAGTGGAAGAGAGGGTCTCCCAGCACTTTTTAATGGAAGCAAACCACTTCCATTTACTTTCTTTTCTCTTCCTTTAGCCCAGCATTTCCAGGATGGAAAATAATGAAAGTGTCTTAAGGAGGAAATTAGAAATGGTCTGTGGTGTTCCCCTATTCTGGAGTACTGTTGAAGAATGGGCCCAGGTGGAATCATTCCAGGCGAGGCCAGATGACCTTCTCATTTCCACCTACCCAAAATCAGGTGAGTGCCACTGATCTATTAGGAGATTCTTCTTATGCAGCTAAAAGGCACAAACCCAGGGCAGAAATGGAGGCTATTGCCCAACTCTTATACCACACGTATGCCACATTCAGACCATAACCCCTTTATCAATGCCTCAGTTAGGAATAGAAATCTCTTACTCAAAGCCTCCTCCATCTGTGCCTTCGTGATCCCTTTTTATTGAAGAACCCTATTCAAAACACTGCAGCCTACATGGGTTTTACTTGACCTTGTCACGTAGGGAAGAAGCTAAGAAGCCTACCAGGCCAAAACTATAATGGGATTCAAAAAATAACGAGATAAGTTCATGGAGGACAGGTCCATCAATGGTTATTAGCCAAGATGGTCATGGGATGCAACCCCATGCTCCGGGTGTCTCTAGCCTCTGACTGCCAGAAGCTGGGAGTAGATGACACGGGATGGATCACTCGATGATTGCCTGTTCTGTTCATTCCCTCTGAAGCACCTGGCATTGGCCACCGTCAGAAGACAGGACACTGGGCTAGACGGACCATTGGTCTGACCCAGCATGGCCATTCTTGTGTTCTTAGGAACGTAATAGATTTACAGCCAGAAAATGGCTCAGTAGCTGGTCCCTGTGAGCAGAACTGGGCCTAGCTCTCCTGCATCAGAGCAGGTGAGCCCAACCCAGCCAATTAAAAGCAGAGAGCAGGACATAAGAGGTGAAGGAAGTGGGTGGGATAGGTTGTGCCTGGGGAAGGGAAGCCATGGTGGAGTAGAGCTAACTCCTGCAGTGGGTCCCTGGAGCAAGGGGCTAGGTGCTGAGGAAAGCAGCACTGAGCCTACTGCTCCAGGAAGGGAGCAGAGCTGATTAGAACTCAGTGGGGAACTACCAGGAGGAGGAGTGCCAGACTGTTTTCTGTTGCTCTTCTTGCCTGTGTTATGCGAATAAACCTTCTCAAAGGTGAATGGGCAGGGCAGGGAGTGTTTGGAAGCTGGGAAGAAGCCATGCCCTGTGACAATGCTGTGCATAGAAAGAGAATAAGACCACAAACCCCTTTGTCCTAACCAGGATGTGTTCAAAAAGTGGCAAAATATTCCTTCCATGTTGCTCTCTTACCATCATTTAGCCATAGACTCTCCTGTTGCTGAATGCTATAGACTTTGTGGACTAACACTGGAGTGCCCTCACTCAGTGTTCAGGAAGGGAAATTGTCAACTTGATTCTGACCAACATGAGCCGGAGGTGAGTTCTTCTTTCACAGGATGGATGAAGTGGCTTTTTGCCCTCAACATAGGCTCAGCGCTGAAGGGTGGCAGGATTCTATCAATTCACACCTCCATTTGTGAGTAGTTTATTTCCCACAAGCCTAGTGGGAAATTTGCATTGGGTCTTCAGGCAGTAGCAGAAACATTGTGATGTTATATCAAGTTTGGTGATATTGGACTTCCATGATGATAGGCCCTTTGAGTCACTTCGTTACTGACATCACATATTCAAGCGCAGGCCAAGAAAGCCCAGGAGCACTGATTTCACCACCCTCAAAGTCTGTTGCTAAAGGCCATAGGCTAGAAGGGATCGTCATCTGGTGTAAATTGGCATAACTCCATTGTCTTCAATTTACACCAGGTGAGGATCTGACTCCATGCTTATGACCTGCCTACTGCATGCTAGAAGAGTATTTAGCGAGTTTGCTTTATATTTCCAGGCACAACCTGGATCAGTGAAATTGTGGACATGATCTATAACAACGGTGATGCAGAGAAGTGTAAACGGGATGCGATTTACGTTCGAATCCCTTTCATGGAGCTGATCATCCCTGGAATTTCAAATGGTAAAGCTTCGCACACTGCAGGCAGGCTCCCGGAGAGATTGGAGCTGCGGCTTTGACAACCCTCCCTTTAGGAATTGTGTTGCCCAAAACTGAATATGAGGATATATACTTACCTCCCTGGGCTGTTGGGAGGGTTGGTTAAGTGGCGCCAAATTCTGTCCTCAGATATATACAAGCAAATCTCCCTGACTGTGTTGGGAGATGCATGTATAGATCTGAGGATAGAATTTAGCCTTTATTGTTTCTAAAGCACTCTGAGTTCTTTGGAATGAAAGGCACTCTGAGTCTGATCCATAGTGCACTGAAGTAAATGGAAAGATTCCCACTGGATCTGGCCATATATAAGTGCAAACTGTCAATGGTATTAGGATCCTGTGCACAAGGAACTTAAATATGAACTGAAATGTTTTAAAAATAACTTAATACAAAAATGGATTAAGGTGGGATTTTCAAAAGAGTTTATAGGAATTAGGTGCCGAATTCCCAGTAATGGTCAACAGAGGTTGAGCATCTAACTCTCATATTTTCTTTTGAAAATCCCACCCTAAAGGTGAGATTTCCACTGTTCGCAAGGGGAGTTGTTAGGTGCTGATCTGGCCCTAAAAGGGGTATAGAATATTATATGTTCAAACCCTGACATTTTTAAGATGTGCTACTATGTTTTTACAGAGCTATATTCACACCTCATTAAAAGACAGGGGTGGGGGAGAGAAGATTTCTCATACAGCTTCACATAAGTACATTTCACTAGAATCAGAAAAGTTAGAGATGGACAAGGCTGATTAGATGATCCAGTCTGACTTCTGAAAACTACCCCCTGTGGAAACTCTCCCAGATGTGCACACAACATGCCTACCCAGCAGTGAGGGAGATTTCACCAACTCCACTTTCAGAACCAATGTATGGTTCTTTAGTTGCTTAAATCTACTTTTATCCTTATCCACATCTATCTGGATTTCATCCAGTAGAGAGATACAGAATGGCAGCTCAGGATTATTAAAGACTGTGGGCCCAATTCCTCTCTTCGTAACAGTGGCCCTCTGAGTATAAATAGTTTATGATCAAAGCTGTAATAGTCCTGTTTTTTCCTTTAATCCCTTTTGTATTTTTTAGGTGTCGCACAGCTGGCTAAAATGCCCTCTCCCCGATTAATAAAGACCCATCTTCCTGTTCAACTCCTTCCTGACTCCTTCTGGGAAAACAACTGCAAGGTTATTATTATTTCTTTGCATTGCAGTAGCAGAGGCTCCAACCAAGATGGACATCCCATTGCGCTATACTCTGTGAATATACATAGCAAGGGAAAATTCCTGCCCCGCAGAGTTTGCAATATAAATAGACAAAGGAAGCACTGCTATCCCCATTTTACAGATGGGGGACTAAGGAATGTAGAGATTAAGTGACTTGCCCAAGATCACATAATGAATCTGTGAGGGATCCGGCAGCTGAACCTAGATCTCAGGCAGTGCCTTATCCATATGAGCAGCCTTCTATCTGAGATTTTCCACTGGAAATTAATACACTAAAGGATTAAGATGGAGTTTCCATAGGATTCTAGTGCTGCTGTGTGTTTAGTTGTTTTTTTTTAAACACACACAAAGATTCTCAGTGACTAAATCCAACTATCATTGTAAGTACTGATGGTCAAACAATGCATCACTCAAATGAGCCTAATTTGACATGAGATATCATCCCTGAATTTCTACAATCCATGCACTTTGCAGACATATTTGATACTCTCAGCAGTGCTGGAGAGGAGGATTCCGGGGCCAGGTTATAGCAGGGACTAAGGGTATGTCTACACTGCAACCAAAGGTGTGATTTGAAGCACAGGTTGGCCTACCCACTCTAGCTTTAATCTAGCTAGCATGGCTAAGAATAGCAGTGAGGACATGGTGGTGCAGGCTAGAAATGCGAGTACATCCCCGGCATGCCTGTACAGGCCGTGCTGAAGCCCATGTCCCTGTGTCTTCCCTGCTATTTTTAGCTGTGTTCGCTAGATTAAAGCTAGAACAGGTATCTCTTCTGTGGGCTGCAATCCAGTTGCATTGTAGACATACCCGGAGGGTGAAATCCTGGCCCCATTGACTTCAGTGGGGCGAGGATTTCCCCCCTAAGAGCAGGGTGCTCTTTTCTAGGCAACTGTGAAGGAAATTCTGATTGTTGGACTCAATCTCTCTCTCTCTCCCCTCCAGCTTGATTCTTTGCATTGATGGGGGAGGCAGCAGTTATGGTTAAAGAACAAGAGTAGCCATTAGGCCTACTGGGTACTATTCACAATTCTGCCACTCCTGCTCAGCGTACCTCCCTGTACCTCAGTTTCCCCATCTGCAAAACACTACATTACTCAGGGTTGTAAAGTGCTGTGACTTCCCTGGGTGAAAGCTTCTATATAGCTGAGGAACAGGAGTGTTGCCTACTCTGCCAGTCCCCGTCAGTTGACACTGACCTTGTGAATTTCTGCCACGCCCCTTTGGTTCTGAGCAGTTCATTTTTTTCAAAATTCGGAGGGATTTTCCTTTTAATGCCATGACTAAGCCTGGAAGGGATCGCTCTTAGAGTGATTTATCCAATGAGACTTACAGTGACTCCGGAGAGAGTCCTACAAACAGCTGAAGTGCCTTAAACACTTCTCATTCAATAGAACTGGTCACATTTTTTTGGGAAGTTTGGTTGCCAAATTGATGGAAAAATAGACACAGTGTTCATAAATCTCCCCACTTTTTTGGCCAATGTCAGAGCTAACTGAAATGTTTAGAATTGAAAATATGTCAGATTTCAATGAAAATATGGGTGGGGGGAAATCTGAAAATATTTTTGCAAATTTACTTTCTTGTTTTTCAATCAGCTTTGTTACTCTAACATAGACTCGATTGATCATGGTAAACATCCTTCTCTTCTCCACAGATCATCTACTTTGCCCGAAATGCCAAGGATGTGGCAGTCTCTTATTACCATTTCTACCAAATGGCAAAGATGCATCCAGAGCCTGGCACCTGGGATGAGTTCCTGGAGAAGTTTGTAACTGGGGAAGGTAAAACTTGAAGCTAGATTCTCCCTACAACACTGAGCTCACAGGCTGTGACACTGCTAAACCAAGAACTATGGAGCAGATTATCAGCTGCTCTAAAGATACTTTATTATACCACCTGAGACACTCTTCCCATGAGTGTATCCAAATTTCAGTTAGACAGAAGCCCCTACAGGGCAAGATTAAAGAACATGAACACCTCTTCCATCAACCTCCACTTCTTGGTTTCTGGTCCAGAAACAAGAACCGGATCCACCTATAACATCTCTAAGGCTATGTCTACACTACGAAATTAGGTCAATTTTATAGAAGTCGATTTTTAGAAATCGATTTTATACAGTCGATTGCATATGTCCACACTAAGCGCATTAAGTCGGCGGAGTGCGTCCTCACTACCATGGCTAGCATCGACTTACGGAGCGGTGCACTGTGGGTAGCTATCCCACAGTTCCCGCAGTCTCCGCCACCCATTGGAATTCTGGGTTAGGCTCCCAATGCCTGATGGGGCAAAAACATTGTCGCGGGTGGTTTTGGGTACATGTCGTCAGTCTCCCCTCTCTCCGTGAAAGCAACGGCAGACAAGCGTTTTGCGCCAGACACCAGGGAGATTAGAAGAGCACAGCAAGGCGCGCTGCGCATCAGAGAGGCTTTGAAAACCAGTTTCATGACTGTCCAGGCTTCAGTGTGACAGTTGTGTGTGTTTCTCCTTGATGCAAACCTGCCCCCTTTGTTGATTTTAATTCCCTGTAAGCCAACCACCCTCCCCACTTCAAAATAAAGTAACTATTGTTTTGAAACCATGCGTTCTTTCTTTATTAATTAAAAAAAAATGAGATAATGGACAAGGTAGCCCGGGTGGGGTGCGGGAGGAGGGAAGGACAAGGCCACATTGCTTATTGTAGCCACACTAAAAATCAATTTGTTTGAATGACGCCTTCTGTTGCTTGGGCCATCCTCTGCAGTGGAGTGGCTGGGTGCCCAGAGCCTCCCCCCGCGTGTTCTTGGGCATCTGGGTGAGGAGGCTGTGGAACATGGGGAGGAGGGAAGGTGGTTATACAGTGGATGCAGCGGGGCNTAGCCACACTAAAAATCAAACTGTTTGAATGACAGCCTTGTGTTGCTTGGGCCATCCTCTGCAGTGGAGTGGCTGGGTGCCCAGAGCCTCCCCCCCGCGTGTTCTTGGGCATCTGGGTGAGGCGGACATGGAACATGGGGAGGAGGGCATGCGGTTATACAGTGGATGCAGCGGGGGTCTGTGCTCTTGTTAGCTTTCCTGCAGCTCCAACAGACGCTTCATCATGTCCGTTTGCTCCCCCAACAGATGCTTCATCATGTCCGTTTGCTCCCTCATTAGCCTCAGCATCATGTCCTGCCTCTGCTCTTCGCGCTCACTTAATTCTTTCCTGTTCTCTGCCACTGAATGCCTCCATGCATTAAGCTGAGCCCTATCAGTGCGGGAGGACTGCATGAGCTTGGAAAACATGTCATTGCGAGTGCGGTTTTTTCGCCTTCTAATCTGCGATAACCTCAGGGACGGAGATGATAGGGGGAGCGTAGAAACATTCTACGCTCTACGATTCTGGGGGGACTGCATGCTCACCTGTGCTGCTGAGTTCGCCACGCTGACCAAACAAGAAATGAAATTCAAAAGTTCCCGGGGCTTTTCCTGTGTACCTGGCTAGTGCATCGGAGTTCAAAATGCTGTCCAGACTGGTCACAATGGAGCACTCTGGGACAGCTCCTGGAAGCCAATACCATCGATTTGCGTCCGCACTACCCCAAATTCGACCCAGCAAAGTCGATTTTAGCGCTACTCCCCTCGCCGGGGAGGAGTACAGAAGTCGATTTTAAGAGCCCTTTAGGTTGATGGAATGGGGTTGGTTGTGTGGATGCATTCATTTTTAAATCGACCTAACACGGCTAAATTCGACCTAACCCCGTAGTGTAGACCAGGCCTTAGATGCTCAGGCAGTCAGCTTGCCTAGCTAAAGTCTCAAGTTATCCGTTCCTGGAGGGGGGACGGGAATGAGTTGTGTTAAAAGGGGTGTCTCAAGACATCCAGCACCCCCTTATTTCCCTATCAACCCATTATCCTGGTATGATTGTGCCATTATGGGGTTTTTTTGAGAGCCACCCAAAATATTCACTATTTAACCTGACTTCTTTGCTGCTATTACAGTGAATCCATATTAAATGTGAATGTTTCCCTTCTCTTCTACTCCTCTCTCTTTGATTTAGTTGCGTTTGGACCTTGGTATGATCATGTGAAAGGCTGGTGGGAGAAGAGAAAGGACAAGCCGATTCTGTACCTGTTCTATGAGGACATGAAAGAGGTGAGGGAGGGAAAGAATATAAACTCGGTAATGTTTTGGCCCCACATGCGTTGTTTGTTTGCATGAGTATAACAAGTAGGAAGCAGCTATGCCTATCAACAATACTTATTCAGAGAGCAAGAGAATCAGGCAGAGGGATCAGGCTTCACGGGTAATATGCTCAACTTCTGAAAAGAACTACATCACAGCTGATAATAGGCACGTCTCCAAGATCCAACTCCTATACATTCAAATAAACAGAACTAGCCAATATAATTTGCAATAGTGGTATCTGGTGATTCCTAATAATATTACACACACACACGGATTTGGGAGATTAGGGATCTCCCTTTAAAAGGAAATGCCAAACCCCTCCATTCTCACTGTCCCCAGTCCCCACCACCTGGGCTGAAAAAGTGACATTGTACCAGCACCTTTTAATAGTTTCCACATCATTCTGTGTGGCATCTGACAAACTGTCTTTCTTTCTAGGATCCTAAACGTGAAATACAAAAGGTGTTACAGTTTCTGGGAAAGGACTTGAAGGAGGATGTGGTGAATAAAATCCTCCATCACACCTCATTCCAGGAGATGCAGAAAAACCCCACTGCCAATTATAAGATGGTAGCAAAAGCTCATATGGATCACAGTGTGTCTCCCTTTATGAGAAAAGGTGAGAGCCCCCTCACAAGAATTATAGGAGGGTTTACAAGAAAGGAGGAATGGCTGGTAACATGGAAGCCGGGCCAATAACAGCTATAATCTGAGGAAAAGCCAGCCACAGCCACTAGTTCCATAGGTGGGGAAAATCTCAGGATCCAAGTTTTATTCTTTACCAGCCAAACCTGGCTAATGATGGAGCTGCCTAGGAAAAACACTGCTCAAGGAGAAATGGAACTAATGGGGAATAAGGGTGAAAAATTGTCACCATTTAACCAAGCCCTAGTGAGATCTCTGAAAGAGGCAAGAGACAGAAGGGAGAAAGTAGACTATAGACTGAATCATTCCTTTGTTTTCACAGATTTATAGGCCAGAAGGGACCATTATGGTGATCATCTAGTCTAAACTCCTGCATAACACAGGCCACAGAATTTCACTCAGTGATTCCTGGTTTTCTCCTCCAGGTATTGCGGGCGACTGGAAGAATCACTTCACCGTGGCCCAGAGTGAGGCATTTGACTCAGATTATAAAGAGAAGATGAAGGGATCGACACTGCAGTTCCGAACGGAGATCTGATGCAGCAGTAGCTTCCTTCCCCCATCTGTCTTAGGTGTTTAGTTGGCTTGGACAAGGGAGAAATTGAAATTAAATGGGGGCACCAAAGCAAACAGCAACTGTTAACTACTTTAGATATGATTTTTTCCATATGTTTCTATTTTTGTGGGGTCTTCAGTTCCATAACTGCCATTTGGATAATGCAGATGGGACTTCAAGACCCACCCCTCTGGACTGTCACTAGGATCAGTGATCGTTTCACCTGTTGTGCGCTGAGATTTTCACATAACCACATGACTCCAGGGGCTGGGGCTTGAAGAAAACCCACCAAATATCATGTGTCTTGTGGTAAAATCAGAAGAGACGGCAATACTGAGGTTACTCCACCAGAGTGATTATGCCGCCACTATCATTAGCAAACAACAGCAAGCTATCGTTGGGAATCTTGGCCTCAGTTTTTAAGATCTCATCTACAAGGCCCTACACAGTAAACTACATAGTACTGAGTTTGTCTACTATACCCGAAAAGCTGAGCTGAGCCTGCTGTGACTCAAACCAGCAGGTTCCAGAAAGTCTAGATATGCCAAAACTGATGTGTAGAACGTTAGGTGCTTTGAGATGAAAAGCACTGTAAGAGCTAGATATGAAGTGATGCCCTGCAAAAGAGTCTTTCATTCAAATTGCATATGTATGTCAAATGTGCCTGCCTATGAGCACACACACAGATTAAAGGCTGTAAATCTGAATTTGCTTTCTACTACATTTGTCATTGCCAGTGAACCCCCATAATGTCTGGAGGCAGGTAGCCTGGGCGATGTGACTTCCCCATGGTTTTGTAACATGACCTGCAACACAGCCACGGGTGTGGCCCAGAACAGTACCGGCCCTAGACCATATGGCGCTCCAGGTGAGGAGTGTCTTCAGCGTCCCCCACTCCATTTGTTACACTTTTGAATACCTTATTTTTTATTGCATTTGTAGCCGATTTCATGACTTTGATGCACGATTTGCATGCATGATTTATCCCTGTCATATAGGATGACAAATTTGCATGCTAGGATCTGTACATCAGTATTTATTCATGCCATATATAAGCAATTTAAAAAAAAATTGTTTCCTCTAAGCTTATAGAAACTTTTTCATTTCAAGAATAACTGAAATGTACTAACGTCAAATAATTGAACTGTGCACCAACATTGGGTGGACCAGTACTAAATAGTGGTACAGTAGGGGACAGCCTTAGAATATTAACCCTAGTCCTTTAGTTCAAAAGGGCGCTTTTCTCGCCTTTGCCCTCGCACTGATAGTCTTTGCCCATGGGATGATCACTACTGCCTAAAGCCTGGTCTATGTTGTTCTGTTTCAGATATTTTCCCATCCATAGGCGCCGACTTCCCCTCTGCCTGGTGGGTGCTCGACCTCCCACTCAGCCCCTGGCCCCGCCCCGCCTCTTCCCACCCTTGCACCGCCCTTGCCCCACCCCCATTCCACCCCTTCCCCCAAGTCCCCGCCCCCGCCCTGCCTCTTCTCCACCTCCTCCCCTGAGCGCGCCGCATCCCGGCTCCTCCCCCTCCCTCCCGGAAAGTCCTAAGTGCTGCCAAACAGCTGTTAGGTGGCGTGGGGGGACGCGGCGTGCTCGGGGGGGGGGGGGAAGAGAAGGAGGTGAGGAGAGGGGAGCTTGACTGCCGGTGGGTGCGGAGCACCCGGTAATTTTTCCTATGTTCCCATCACATTTGCACCTTGCTGCAATACTGAGCCCAATACTGAGCTCCTGAAGGCTTTTTGGGGGACATCTTTTATTTTCTATGGGGGAAAACAGACAGCATTAGGGACAGAAAAAGTCTTAAAAAGTCATCAAACATTACATATTATGCATGGCAAGAGAAGTAACGGTATTTCTTTTATATTGTTGCATAGATAGGGGTTCGATAGAGATCTCTGGTGTCTCATTAAATATGCCCTTTATTAGTTGCTACTTACACTCTTCAACTCTTAAAACACAAATGCACTTTCACAATATTGCAGCTGGGCTCTCACTTCACTTCACTTAGTTCTCATATCTCACTGACTGACTGGCGACGCCCCACCCCTTATATACCCGTGGGGCATGGCTGATAACACTCTAGGAGGTTCAAGGAAAATGTGGTTCTGAGAAAGGCTGGAAGATTCCATGAAATTCTACAAAGGCCCAGAACATTCTAGGAGGTTAGTTAAAAATGAATCCACAACATTTCACTTCAAACATTCTATTTTCCCAGCACCCTGAGCCCAGCGCCCCTCAAACCTGGCAACCCAGGCAGTCGCGTGCATCGCCTGCTCCTGAATACGACCTTGACCCAGAAGAAACACTTGCATACCTCCCTGCTCTTGGAATAGCTTAGGGGACATGGTGACCCTGGCCTCCTGCCTTTTCCCATTGGCCTCATTTTGGAGCCCCTCAACAAGTTGAATGTATCCCTCCCAGGCCTTCTGCAGAGCTTGTCTCTTACTCCCAAGCCCCTCCCTGTCAGAGACATTGTTCATAGAACTGGCACTTGTGTTTCCCTTGGCTGCATTCCTGAGGGCTTTGAGCCCGCCCCAATCCTTTCACAATCTCCTTGTAAAGATCCTGCAAATTTACATACAGCCTTTCCTTCTTCCTACAAGAGCAGCACTGCCAGAGGAGAAAGGTAAAGACTTCAACTCTTTGGCCTGTTACTGTTAGGAGTTTGTCTGTCTGTTCTGTGGTCTGAGCGAACAGCCAGGCAGAGCAGCCTGTCTAGGACTGGTGGGATACACATCCAGGAAGAAACCTGGGCATTTTTAGTAGGATTTGACACTGCAAGCTTTCCAGACCAGAATGTTCAGATTTCCTGTCTTGTGATTTCCCCCTTTAAGACTGGGGAAGAGGAGCTGTGTGCATTGGGGAAGAGTATGACTGGATGCACAGTTATAAAATGGGTCTATAATTTTATTGGGGCTTCAACACTTGACTCATTTTAGTCTGGGACTGCAGAAATGGTCAGTGTTGCAGACTCCAAGCTTAGGTTTTGTAAAAGGAGAGGGGGCAGGATTATGAATTGTCTGGTGATTTACATATGGATTTAAGACTCCCAGTGGTAAATTATTTGCTAGTTTACAGCATCTTTATTTGCCTTTCTCTACAATTCCTTTGCTCAGCAGCTTCTAAAATGTGACTAGTTCTGAGCAACAACTAAAATATTCTTCATTTGCTCTTTTCAGAGGAAAATGAGGTCTGAAGAGACAAAACTAAACTTTCCTCTCCTGCCTTGTGTGTTGGCAGGAATGAAGGGGGTTCATGAAGGGTAATTAGAGCTGACACTGTCTGTCATTTGAGAGTGCTTCAAAGCTAGCTGATTTCAGGCTGAAGAACACGTGATTCCCCATACACAGACATACACACGAGTAGTATCAAAGTCTGCCGTTGTCACTAACTTGAACTAATGAGATTTCCTTACTGCTTAAAGTTTGTTGTTAATGAGAGTACTGTGTGTTCCTTCTGGTCATGGTGCTTACAACCCTGCTGGGCTGAAAGTTTTATTATTAACTAGTTATGGGGTCATAGAACGTGGTTACTTGACTTGCTGCAGATAAGTTATTTGTATTGCTTATCTCTTTTTAGGACTTAATAGTTTTGAACTCCAGATTTCACAAAATGCATGTCATGAGATTTTCAAAAGTGCTTGGTGTTGGCCTAACTTGGGCCCTGAACGTGCCTGCACCCAGGTCCCATGCTTCCCTGGAGTCCTTCCTCTTTCCTTGGGATACGGCTACACAGCAGTTAAACACGCGCCGCTGGCCCATGTCAGCTGACTTGGGCTCATGGGACTCCGGCCGCAGGGCTGTAAAACTGCAGTGTAGTCATTTAGACTTGGGCTGGAGCCAGGGCCGGCGCTCCCATTAGGCGACCTAGGCGGTCGCCTAGGGCGCTACTATTTTGGGGGCGCCTGCGCCCCCGCCGCCCCTAGAAATTTGGGGGCAGGACCTTCCGCCGCCGCTGTTGGGGGCGGGATTTCGGGGGCGGGACCTTCCGCCGCCTAGGGCGCCGGCAAAGCTGGCGCCGCTACTGGCTGGAGCCCATGCTCTGGTAGCACATGATGGGGAGGGCTCCAGCCCAGGCCCAAACAGCTACACTGCAGTTTTACAGCCCAAGCCTGCAAGCTTGACTCCGGTGACACAGGCCAGCCGCGGGTGTCTAACTGCTGTGTAGACGTACCCTTGAGTCTGGAGCAATAACTCACTCCAGGCCCTGCATTCCTAGGGTGTAACACTACATCCCTGGTGGCTGAAGTTACTGTATCACTGGGCCTGGGCTTTAGAATGTGCCCAGCGTATGTAAGTAATAAGTCTGGAGCATTGGACTCTCCACATTTTTGCTTGATGAAAGCGCTCAGAAGCAGCCTGAATTAATCCAGTGGTCTCGCCTGAGAAAGGGCTGTTACAAGAAATGATTAGTATTATTTTTATTATGGTAGCAGTTAGAGACTTTGATTAAATTCAGGGCTCCATTGCGTTAGGAGCTGTACAAACACGTAGAAAGTCAGCCTCTGCCCCAAAGAATCTTGTAGTGAGGCGGTGTGGGTCCCTGCCACCTCAGAGAGAGACGAGCCCCTCTGGACACCAGAGTGGGAGGAGCCAGGGAGCTCTGAGCCCGCCCCCGAGAGGGTCAGGAGTGGCACAGGAAGTATAAAGGCCTGACCCCAGAGCTCACTGGGACAGCAGCCACCGGGGAGACCAGAAGCCTGTGGCCTATCTCCCGGTTGGGAAGCCCCAGCGACCTGCAGTGGACCCAAGGACTGGCCGAGCCTGTCTCAGGCCAGCTACCCGGAGGAGTTGCCGAGTCTGCCCTGCACCAGCAATCCCGAGGAACCCATGGTGCTGGACCTCCCTGAGGACACCACCCCAACCCAGGTAGAGGGGGAGTCCGGAAGTAGCCCGGGGAGAGCACTGCCAGAACCCATGTCAGTGTGTTATAGCCAGGATCCCCTTTGACGCAGCAGTGGGTCTTCTGCTGCTGATAGGGCCCCGGGCTGGGACACAGTGCAGTGGGAGGGCCTGCGTCCCCCCTGCCACCCACCTCACGGGTGGCCGTCTCCCCCCTCCCAGGCCTTCACACCCAGGGCCTGGGCTCACTGTTGATAAACTGTTGTTGCTCAGCCCCTGCCTGAGGGCCTGAGCACCTGACTCACCATTGCCCTGCCCTGACCTAGGGCCTGGACTGACGCCTAACTGTGTTGTTTCTGCCCTCACAAGGGCCATGGAGGAAGACTCCTGCGGCCGGACTAATTCCCTGCTAGACCTCTTCCCAAAATTAGTGAGGCGGTGTGTGTCCCCGCCGCCCCAGAGAGAGGTGAGCCCTGGCCAACCTCTCTACAAGTCTAAATAGAGCAAGCATGTGAGAAAGGGACTATCATCATCTCCACTTTGCAGATAGGGAACTGAGGCACGGAGAGATTATGTGGCTTGTCCAAGGACAAGGTACAGCTGAGAACAGACTCCAGATCTCCTGAGTCCCCATCCATCACGTACAGCAGGAGAACAATGCATGCGTCTGGCCTACTACCAATGTTTGTTCCTTTGCACCTCTCCAGCCTTTAAAGCAATTATCTTGACCTTGAGGATCAAGGCCCTTTGTTCTTTCAGGTAATAAAAAAGACTGTTTGTTTTTGCTGGGTGAGATCTGAGAGAGCCTGCACATCAGATGTCTGCAGACCCCCCTCCCTGTACACCTTTGTTGTGACAAAGGAGTCAGTAGGTTAGAAAGCTGAGCAACAAACTCTTTCGAAGCATGCTGCTGCCTGTTAATGTGGTACAGTGTGTGCTCATCAGAAATTCCTTCGCTGCCTCAGTTTTTAATGGAAACATAGCCAAGGGCACGCACTATTAAACAGTTGGAAAGGGACAGGCCAGCTGCTGCAAAAAAAGAAATATCCCACCACACTCAACTGAGTGTCTGAGAGCGCTGGGAACATAACTGAGCTTCCTGTCCAGCTGCTCTCCCATCTTCTCCTTTGCCAGTTATACTCTGTTTAACTCTCCCCACCCAGCATGGCGTCACCAGAAGATTACCTTCGGCAGGACTGGACGATAGTTCATGACATTCCAATGGTCTGCGCATTTTCATACCACTGGGAAAGGATTGACAACTTCCAGAGCAGGCCAGATGACATTGTGATAGCCACGTACCCCAAATCTGGTGAGTTTTCATGGCTTTCAGGGTTAGGAGCCACAGTGAGTCATGCCCTATGGTCCTGGAAATATAGGGGGGTCCCTTCAAGTCCCATCATGCTCCCCTTGTGAAAGCTAAGCAGCTCCACTGATTCACAGCTGTTGCTAACAATAATGAGCAAGAATGCCAAGGAGCCTTTCCAGTATTTCACAGCTCCCAGCCTACATTTCGCTCATTGGAAATGATCCCATCAAATTTAATGCCAAACCCTTCTGGACTGGGATTTGTTCCTTTCTTAAATGATCTTTTGATGGCCTCCAGCATCTGAAACGGGAATACCCAGGCACCATGCAGTCACAGGGAGACGGATGGGCATTTCCCCTCCCCCACAACATAAAGGGACAAACTTAACATAGTATTTTCTTGGGCTGTCCTAGTGTTTGGTGATGTGCCTTGCTAGGCAGGAGACTCGGGCCTGGTCTACACTACAAAGTTAGGTTGACATAAGCTGCGTTAGGTCGATTTATTAATGTATGGTTCCAGTATAACACTATCCGGGTTAAGTATCAGTGGGTAGCCGTGTTAGTCTGTATCCACAAAAACAACAAGGAGTTTGGTGGCACCTTAAAGACTAACAGATTTATTTGTGCATAAGCTTTCATGGGTAAACAACCCACTTCTTCAGATGCATGGCTATCCGGGTTGTAAGGGGCTGGAGACTTTGTGGAGTCACTAAGGTCAGGTCCCGGGATACTTTGAGTTGTTCTGGTTGATTAAGGAGGGAGACCGATGCACAGACTGTGATCACTGCAATGCAGCGCCTTAGAGCCCAGGTGCTATAGAAGAAGAAGGAAATTGAGGCACCCATGAATCATTTGACAGGCAAAAGGTCTTTGGTTCCAGGGATGGGTAAATTCTGAGCTATCTCAGGCAGTTCATTTGCCATCTGACCAATAATGTCTTTTTTATTTTTATTTTTAATTGTTTCTGCAGCAGTTTCTGTCACCTTCACTCATGCTGATTAGCACTTTAATGCTGGGGATAGCTCCCAAAGTGAAGTAATATTAAATGTGAGCAACGCCAGCAGAATCTGGTCCTTGAATTGACTGGTTGATTTTGAGTGGTTCGTATATTTTACTTTCACCATAAACAAAGCAGCAGGCTCAGAAGAGATGGAATGAAAGGTCTGGATTTTCTCCATTACGGTGTGGATGGTTTAAATGGTTGTGAGCCAGAAGGGCTCGGAGTTCAAAATACTGATTCATCTTTCCAAATATCACCCGCCATTCCAGCAAGGAACCAGTCACAGTCAGCAAACCTTGCTGTGACAATATGGCATCGCTTGGAGGATTGTAGCACAAGCAGCTCTGCTGCACTGGCTCATAGGGAAGCTGGCAGGGGTTCGAAGAGGGGAAATTAAGGTGTTGGGATGAGAGAAGGGGCAGCAGCATCTCTCTTGTCCCACATTAGCTGGGATAGGCCAGTGTGGTGCATTATATAAATGGTGAACTCCCCTTGGGGCTGCAACCGTGTCTTCTCCTGTGTCATGTAGGCAGCTGCTCATCAAAAACATAACCATGGAAAATCAACTAGCAATTGTGTTGGCCTCGGAGAGGCCTCACACCATCCCTGGAAATGGGTGTGGCCGCATGGGGTTGCAGACCTTCCACAAAAAGCGTTCTGAAGTGGGCCGCTTGCCGCCAGTAACTGTATTTGACAACGCTGGCAAACGATAATGTTTGGCTACAGATTAATGATATCACATTGCTACTCCGCCTCAGGCGAGTAGAAGAGATGTAGCTAGAACAGGAGTTCTCAAACTTCATTGCACTGCAACCCCCACTTCTGACAACAAAAATTGTTACATGACCCCAGGAGGGAGGCCCGAAGCCTGAGTCCGCCTGAGCCCCACTGCCTCGGGTGGGGGAGGGGCCCAAAGGCAAAGCCCAAGGGCTTCAGCCCCAGGCAGGGGATCAGATGGTGGGAGTGCCAGCAAGTCTAAGCCAGCCCTGGCAACCCCATTAAAATGGGGTCGGGACCCACTTTGAGGTCCCGACCCACAGTGGAGAACCGCTGAGCTAGAATATTGAAGATCCTAAATGAAAAGGCTGAATATACCGTAAGTGCTGTTGTCTTGGCTGGAAGAACAGTGGATGGGGTTCCTGCTTGACTGTTCCTTGTGGGATAAACTTGGTTCTTGACTGAATTTTTGTTATCTTGTCTTGTTTCCAGGCACTACATGGATGAGTGAAATTGTGGACATGATTTTGAACGACGGAGATCCTGACAAATGCAAGCGGGATGCAATTTTCAACAAAGTGCCCATGTTGGAATTTTCTGCCCCTGGAAAGATGCCACCAGGTAAACGTAGAACTAGTGTTGGGTGACTACAGACAAAAAGATCAGTGATTCAGCGTGGCTAGCTTGCAGCTCAGGAGAGGAAAGAAGGGATTGTGGATAGAGACTTGGGTGCTTCTGGAAATGTTACCTTTAATGCCTTCTCTATCAGCATCAATGATCACTTTGAACCTCTGCTTACCAGGTACAGAGAAACTGGCCGAGAAGCCATCTCCTCGTTTAGTGAAAACCCACCTCCCAGTCCAGCTCCTTCCAATGTCCTTCTGGGAAAATGGCTGCAAGGTAACCAATAGCTGGGAACTCAGACCTTCTGGACAATAGGCTGATGGGGGAAGTATCATGTGCCTTGAGCACACAGAATATTCATGCTAGTCCCACCCTCCGCCAGGTTTCTCTCCCTCATTTTTACCCACTGATTTTTCTCCAGTGGGAAGAGGTTTAATTGTGAGTTTCCATGGTGATATCTACCTAGAGCAGCATTTTTGCAGCTTTACCTTTACAACATTGGGATGCAAGTTTGTATTCATAGTTAGGCTGAGATTTTCAAAGATCCCTAAGGGATCAGGACGTCCAGTTCCCATTAAAATTGACCTCATGGAATTCCAATGCCTTTAGATAACATTCACTCAGTGTTGAGTAAGATGTTTTTCCAGCCGTCCGCTTTGAAGGCTCACCCTGGGATCTGACAAACAGACTGGGTTCTTTCTGGCTCATACATCATCGTCAGTAACCAAGATCCTGGAAAGCAAATTCTGCCAACATCTGTGCAACACCCATTGTCTTAAAATACTGCTTCCTGGGCAATCCCCATTGTCTTCAATGGGGTTACCCACGCATAACTGAGGGGTAAATGTGGACTTGCAATTGCAACTCAACTAACAGCTCCGCCTGATGGTGTGAGAGCCGGAATACAATCCAGCTCACTGCTCTGTAGCCATGTTGGCCCTGCAGGGCATGATGTATTTTGCCACTATATGAATGGCTATGTCTGAATACACATGGGAGCAGACCCACTGACTGCTACACCCAGGGGAGTAGGAGGATGCACCCCAAGGGCAAGGCACACCAGCATTGCATTGTTTCCATCTGTACCTATTGGGTTCTGGGAAGTGGGTGGGCGGAAGCCCGCCCACTGCTGAAGGACCCCCCCCCCTCCCCCAGCCAAAGGGGAGGATCTACAGAACCTGGAAACCAAATGATTTCGGGGGACAACTAATGAAACAACAGGGATAGGAGTGCGGTCAAAGGGTCAAAAGAAGGGAGCCTGACGGGGACACCGAGCAGAGAACCCCGGACAGCGCCCACTGCTCCTCGAAGGTGTCAACGGAGCCAGTGGACGCCGCCCAGAGGAACTCTGCCCGGATACGTGAACGGACAGAGGATCGGAAACAGGCCCCACAGTCACAGGAGTCTCCATCGGCCAACCTCCTCTCCCTGGTTGCATAGATGGCCGTTTTAGCCAGGGCCAGGAGGAGGTTGACCAGGAGGTCCCGCGACTTTGTGAGGCCACGGATAGGGAGTGCATAGAGAAGGAGGTGAGAGGAAAAGTGCAGCCAGAAACGTAACAGTATATTCGTGAGGAGCCGGTATAGGGGCTGCAACCTGGCGCACTCCAAGTAAACGTGCGCCAGAGTCTCCCTCACGCCGCAGAAGGGGCAGGTGTCCAGGGCAGGGGTAAACTGCGCCAAATACACGCCCGTGCTCACGGCCCCATGAAGGAGCTTGTGCCCATCTGTAGCGGGGTGGTCACTCGCTTCTGCCTTAAAAGGCTTAAAATAGCCCGGGCAGAGGGCTGTGGCTGGAGCAAGCGGCTCCCAGGCTGATTAGGGAAGTAGGCACAGCTGAGAGCCACGCCCCAAACAGACCACAGCCGGCCCCTATAAAAAGGCTTTGAGCCAGGAGCACAGGGAGTCTCTCTCTGTGGTCAGAGAGAGACGGGCCTGGCTGCAGGGAGCTTAACCAGGTATCTGGAGTGGAGCAGGGCTGGGGAAAGACCAAGGGAGCCGGGGAGCTCCAGCCTAGGAAAGTCCCAGGCTGCAGGCCTGGGAAGGCCTAGTAGGTACTAGGGTTGCAACGGGGCAGCCCATGGGTAGCCAGAGGCAGCAGGTCTGAACCTCTTTGCCTGTGATGAGTGGCTGATACTGCAGTCTGCCCCAGTGAACGGGGGCTAGATGGAGACTGGGCAGTAGCCAAGACTGAGGGGAAGTGGGGATAGTGGGTGGGGGTTCCCCTGGGTGGGGAGACCCTGAGACTGAGGGGTACTGCCAGAGGGGCAGCACCTCAGAGTAAAGGGCACCGGGTCCGGGAGGGACACGGGGGAGGGGGCCACCAGCGACAGGTGGGACACCGGCCTGCAGAGGGCGCTCCGATGGCTGGTGAGCTAATTCCCGAGACGACCAGCAGGAGGTGCCGCAGCGGTGAGTCCCGCATCGCTACACCATCCTTCAGAGGTAGGCTGGTTTAACCTGCGCCTCAGGTTCTATAGGAGGCCCCCAGGGGGATGCACTGAATCAACTAATCCCCCGGGCATCCTGGTCACAATCCCTCCTTGGCATACACCACTCCCTTTGGCGGTTGTGCTTCTTGCCTGTTGTTCCCCTAGTGGAGTACTAGTACCGCCAGAGTTTCCATTCCTGTGGGGCCTGTGCACTGGGTTACACTGGCAGAAACGTGTGGTGTTGTTTTCCCCATTTTTACAGATGGGGAAGCTGAGAAACAGAGAGATCGACTCAAGGCCACAGAAGGAGTCAGTGGAAAAGCTAGTGTCAGAGCCAGGATTCGCTTCCATTCCCATGCCCAGTCCATGGTGCTCTACTCTCAGACCACAGTGTCCAGGGGCACTTTCAATCCCTGCAGCTTTAATTTGGCCCTTGAGCCACAATTTGGATCCCCTGCAGTAGGGCTAGGATTTTGAAAGGAGCCTAAGGAAATTAGGCACCCAGCTTCCTTAGGCACCTCTGAAAATCCAAGTCTAGAGTCACTCAGAACTCAGGGTCACCGAGGCAACATGGATTCTTCTCTTCTTCCTGCCACAGATGATCTATGTTGCCCGAAATGCCAAAGATGTAGCTGTCTCCTTCTACCATTTTGACCTGATGAACAGGATGCATCCAGACCCAGGCACGTGGGAGCAATACATTGAGAAATACATGGCAGGCAGAGGTGAGACTGACATCTGTTAGCAATTCATGTTCCTGAGGTTTTAAATTGCTGCTGCTTGAAGCATAAAGGAAAAGAGACTTGCAACTGCAGGTGACTTTCTCCAGGCCAGGTTCTGCCTCTTGGTGGAAAAATTGGACGCTGTGCCTTTCAATGTACTCCCTGTGTACTAGGAAATGCAGTGAGAACTGAGGGAGGGAATTTTCCTGTTAGACCAGAGAGTTTGAGTAGCCTCCACTGCATCTATGCTCCCCTTCAGAGGGAGCAGCGGTTGGGGAATCTGCATAGCAGTGGGTCCACTGGCCCAGACCTTATATAACTATAACGTAGGGCCAGGTCGTCAGCAGCTGTAAATCAGCATAGATGCATTGACTTCAATGGAGCTATGGCTAATTTATGCTAGCTAAGGATCTGGCACATTTACTTTAATGAAGCTATGCCGATTTACACCAGCTGGGGATCTGGCCCTAAGCTGTATTTCTATAAGAGTTGGTGAATATCTAGTTTCTGCTCCAGTCACATAAAATAATAGATGAGGATTCTAACCTGACAGTGGAACCAAAGGGGCAAAGAATTTGACCTAGTATAGGCAAATAGCCACAACTGGTGGTTTGTGCCCAGTTACCCGATTTACACATGATGTCATAGTAATTGCACACACAATGCATTTCAGTGGCGTTAAACCAAAAGCGAACATGATCTCCAGTGACCTGACTCGCTCGTGTCACTAAGAGTATTTGTATACCTTTTTCTCTAAGTTTAGTTGCGTATGGTTCCTGGTCTGACCATGTGAAAGGCTGGTGGGAGAAGAGAAAGGACCATCCCATATTATACCTGTTCTATGAGGACATGAAAGAGGTGAGAGGGCAACAAGTACCCACTTGAGGGGCCACTCCACACACACCAGGATGGAGGCAACAAATCTGACACCTGTTCAATGCCTTACCCTACTGTGTAATGTCCATCTGAAGAGCAGTCTGGCTGTCCTGAAGAGAATTTGTCTCTCTAGGGTAGTGCAGTCCACCATGAATAAAAGGGCCAGACTGACTCTTGAAATGCTTTGGCTGGCGCTACTACTACCCCTGAGCTGTGAGCCTCCCTCCTTCCCCACTTATTCTCCCTTATCTAGAACTGTGTCTAGATTTATCATGAGCCTCATGATATCAAATGGATTTATCCTCATAACACCCCTGTGAGGGAGGTCAGTGCTATTATTCCCCATTTTTACAGATGGGGAAACTGAGGCATAGAGAGGTTAAGTGACTTGCCCAGGGTCACACAGGAAGTGTGTGGTGGAACAAGGAACTGAATCCAGGTCTCCTGAGTCCCAAGCTAGTGCCCTAACCACTGGGCCATTTTGCTTCCCCAAAGCCTCTTGCCCATGCTGGAGGTCAGGCTTATGAGAATGCATCTCTTGAAGAGCAAGCAGCAAAAGAGGGCTCCTTTCTTTAAGGAGACTTTTAACCTTCTCATTTAAAAATGCTAATGTCGCACATTTATTAAGAGGCAGGAAGAGGAGGGGGAAGTTAGGGAAGTATATAATTAAAGATGGGGGAGCTATTCTGGAAGTGACTTAACCTCTTGCTCAGTTCCAAACTGANGGTCTCCTGAGTCCCAAGCTAGTGCCCTAACCACTGGGCCATTTTGCTTCCCCAAAGCCTCTTGCCCATGCTGGAGGTCAGGCTTATGAGAAGGCATCTCTGGAAGAGCAAGCAGCAAAAGAGGGCTCCTTTCTTTAAGGAGACTTTTAATCTTCTCATTTAAAAATGCTAATGTCGCACATTTATTAAGAGGCAGGAAGAGGAGGGGGAAGTTAGGGAAGTATATAATTAAAGATGGGGGAGCTATTCTGGAAGTGACTTAACCTCTTGCTCAGACCCAAACTGAACCTTAGATGGGGATTTGAAAAAGAACAGTTGCTCCTGTTCCCTTTAATTTCACTCTGGAATCCCTGGTTTTAGGTGGGAGAAGAATAGGGTATTTCCAATCCAGCAGTACCAGAAATCTCATGAGAGCCTGATCTTGGATGATTTCCATACCAGAGAGATTTGGATAAATATCCCCAACTATAGCTTTGAACTACATGAAATGGAATTAATCACTACCTTCCCAATTAACAGTAATATGGGCTAGTATTTGGAGCTGGTTTATCCTAAAGTTAGCATCCACGTATTGCTGAAGAACAGGAAGTGGAGTTTGAGAGTAAGGGCCAGGTCCTCAAATCAGCATAGTTCCACTGGTGTAGTCAGCAGGGCTGTAGCACTTTATAGCAGCTGCGGAACTGGCCCTAAGAATTCTCTGCCTGGCTGGGGAAGATGTGGCTGGAATTAGGGTCCCTCTGAAGTGTCCGTCTGCATCACTTTCTAAATAAAGTGATGGGATTGGTGAGTTACAGACCAGTGTGGGTCTCTCTGTCTACACATATTACACCCCAAAAAACTATGTTAAAATAACATTATTTGAGTTGCAAAGTCAAGTACTCAAAAGTTAGGCAATGCCAGAATTAAGGTCGCCTGTGCAATGTACTAATGCTAGGGAGGGAGACAAAGAAGGGTGGTTTTTTGGCTATTAATCTCCTTTCTATTTTGGGAAGGGGTGTAAGAATTGGGTGCAAGGTTGATGGAAATGGATTGCTGGATATTAGTTTTGATACAGTGGAACAACTAAGGTTGCTGGCACCTCATATAAGTTCTAGACTTTCACTGCGTTACATGCTGGTAGCCACTTTCACCTGACTAGTTGAGCCACTGGGTCCCACCACACAGCATCTGAAGTGCCACTTGTCTTTCTGTAGGATCCAAAGCGTGAAATTCGCAAGGCGATGCAGTTCCTGGGGAAGGATCTGAAGGAGGAGGTTCTGGACAGGATCGTCTATCACACGTCATTTGAAATGATGAAAGAGAATCCCACCACAAATTATAAGATGGCCCCAAATGATGTAATGGATCAAAGCATCTCCCCTTTCATGCGTAAAGGTAAGGATTCGCACAGGCACTAGCAACCATTTTTCTTCTCCTCAGTTGTAACAGGAAGATACTTTTTCATCCAGTTTTCCTTCGCAAGCGACCCAGAAAGGTGGCCATGTTTATATCTGATGGCTTTTCAGAGGCTTGTGTAAAACAGGTTGGTGGTACCGTTTCTAGTGGATAGGTGTTTATATCTCACAGATGCCTTGACATAAGACACTAATTAGCAATCCCAGTCTCATGAAAGAGGCCAAGGACTGAGTGGGCATGGAGACTGAACTACACTCTCACCCCTAGAAGTAGGCACCAGAAGAACAGAGCAGAGTGGCATTGCGGAAGCCTGCACTCTGCTACTGCTACCTGTTTAGAACTTGATCTTTGACTAAATGGGGGCAATAGAGCCAGATTTTCAAGAGTTCAGCTCCAGTTAAACATCAAAACGAAGTGAATGGATTTTTCAGAAGTGCCGAGCATCCAGCGGCTCCCACTGAGAACAACGGGAGCTGCGGCGTGTTAAACCCTTCTGAAAATCTGGCCACTTTTTTTTGGTGCCTAAATGGGAGCTACGCTCTTTCAAAATTTGACCCTAAATCCCCACATCTCCATCTTTGTCACGTCTCACATTCACTAGAAAAAGAAAAGCAAAGAAGCATGTTGGCCATAGGAGACAACTGAGAAAAATAAAAATAGACCCAAAGGGTGGAGTACAGACTGTGACAGACCCTGACCAGTTGGGTGCAGGAGTCTGGTAGAAGGAAAACAAACTGGACACTGGATGAATAGTTTTCTATTCCCTGAGTGACCATGGCAGGGTCTGCCCCAGAGCAGTCAGGAAGGTGCTAGAAGCAATTAAGTCAGGCAGACTCCATAAAACACCTGGAACCAATTAAGAATGGATTGGAAGCAATCCATGGAAACAGGCTAATCAGATCACCTGAAGCCCATTTAGAACCGGCTGGGATTAGTTTAAAAGGAAGCCCCCTCAGAGAGGCTGGCTGGTAGGAGCTGGGAGTAAGAAGGTTGTGGGAAGACTGGGAGAAAGAAGGTGCGCAGTAAAAGATCCGGGAGAACAAGCATGGTCAGGTACCATGGGGCATAGGCGCCAACTTTCCCCGGTGCTGGTGGGTGCTCGCGCCCCCCCCCCCAACCCCTCCCCGACTCCACCTTTTCCCCACCCCCATTCCAACTCCTTCCCCAAATCCCTGCCACAACTCCGCCCCCTCCCTGCCCCATTGGACCTCTTCCCCAAATCCCCCCCCCGGCCCCGCATCTTCCCCGAGCGCGCCGCATTCCCCCTCCTCCCCCATCCCTCCCTCCCGTGCGAAACAGCTGTTTCACAGCACTGGGAGCTAGGAGGGAAAAAGTGGGCATGTGGCGTTCTCAGGGGAGGAGGCGAGCTGGGCGGGGAGCTGCTGGTGGGTGCTGAGCACCCACCAATTTTTCCCCGTGGGTGCTCCAGCCCCAGAGCACCCACGGAGTCGGCGCCTTTGCCAAGGGGGGTGCTAGGAGGAGCCGTTTGGGGAAGTAGACCAGGGAAGGGCTATAGCTCCAGTAGTATAGGAAAACTACCTGTTGCTGGTGCCATTAGGGTCCCTGGGCTGGAACCTGGAGAAGAGGGCGGATGTGGATTTCCCCCCAACCCTCCCCACACCTCTACAAAGACGCTCCCTGAGTAGGAAGACAGGGACTAAAGAGGGCTCTTACACCAAACCCATTGACTGACCGATGATGAAGGTGGATCAGTAAGCTGTAACCCTTGCCTCTAGGAGGGGAGAGAGGCTAAATTGAGGGTCACAACAAACCTCTGAGGCAAGCCCTAACTGCCTAGAAATGCAGGACCCCCTGAGGCAAAGCTGGAGCTCTGCCACAAGACAGAATGATACAGTGTGAGCTGTTTGGGACTGGGACTGTTTATTACTCTGTGTGTACAGTGCCTAGCACAATAGGGACCCAGTTTTGCTGTCCCCTGGACACTACCGTAATAAACATGTTTACTACTAATAATATAATTTCCATACTAAAACTATGTTTAATTCCATCAATATGGAATGCAGGATCTGGTTAGCTGGTTTGCTTTTTCCGGCATCCACCCAGCGCTTCCACAAACCATTAGAAAATTGATCAATACAATATTTCAGTTCACCAATTTTCCAGCGACTAAATTCCAGTTAAAAGCGAATTGCTACCAAAACCATTTTTTTTCGAAGTCTGCTATTTTTATCAATCCACTAACATGGACACCAGCATTTTTCTTGATGCCTTTTGTGCTCAGGATATGGAAAAGGTGCTCAAAGTGTTAAGCTGTTAGGCAGACTAGCTCTTCTCGTATCTAGCAGCTAGTGGGAGTGGAGGGTGCTCAGCACTGTGAAGGATCTGGCCCTTGTTGAGTTTTTATCTAATAAACACTCAGTTTAATTAACTACATTTTTGTGTTTGGTGCATGAAAAATGTATTCACTTTGTCGTCAGATGCTACCGGTGGGGTGCTCTACTTTCTCCTATGTTGATATCACTCGGCTGCGTGCGTGTGTTCCCTCTGTGTGCTGCCCCAGCNTTATCTGTGTGGAATGTACAAGTATGCGAATGTTCTGATATCTGGTGTCCAGTACCTTTTAGGTATGTCTCTTTTTGCAGCATCAGCCCTTTCCTTGCCAGCTTCTGTGAGCAGGGCCTGCCTCTGGCTCACAGCTTAACTTTGCTTTATGTTAGCAAAGTCTTGACCATTACTTTAGTTCAGGCCTTAGGCCTCATACTGGGCCTCTGATACCAAGGTTTATATTTCAGGTCCTCCTCTTACTACACACTTAATAGACCGAGGTTCAAATTCTGACCTCAGTTACACCCTCACAAATCTACTGGAGCTGGATGCAGTGCTTCTCAAACTTTTGTGTTGGTGACCCCTTTCACATAGCAAACCTCTGAGTGTGACCCCCCTTATAAATTAAAAACACATTTTAAATATTTAACACTATTATAAATGATGGAGGTGAAGCAGGGTTTGGGGGTGGAGGCTGACAGCTTGCAACCCCCCCCACGTAATAACCTCGTGACTCCCTGAGGGGTCATGACCCCCAGTTTGAGAACCCCTGAGCTAGAGAAAAGAATGTAACTGAGTAGAATTTAGACCATTAATGTTTTCTTGATACAGTGGAGTCGCATCATATGCGCATTTAACTTACGCGAATTCAACTATATGCGCTCGGCAAAAAAAAATAAAAATAACAAGATACCTGTAAATAGTGCGGGCGATTCCGCCCACCATTCCATTCAATGAACGTATGCCCCGGAGTGAGCGTGAGATGGGAGACGTGAATCTGCTGTTCCCTCACTCGGTCTCAGTTCCCGCGTGCCTCTCATAGTGTGAGCATCTCGCTGAGTGTGATTCTAGTGTTTAAAGATACTGTACATATTTTTCGTACAAATGGCCCCTAAACGCAAGCCAACTACTTCATCTGGTGCTCAACCTAAGAAACAGCAATCTGTTCCAACGCTGGAGGAAAAACTGGCTGTGTTGGACTTATTGAGAGATGGTATGTCGGTCCCCAACGTGGCGCGTAAATATGGCCGCAACGAATCTAGCATCCGTGCCATCAAGATTCGAGAGAGAGAAATTTGTCAAGCCGTGGCATCAAGTGCTCCAATAACTGCTAAGGTGACGAGCCAGGTGCCTGATAAGACTTTAGTGAAGACTGAAAAGGAGGTCAAGCAGTACCTCAAAGAGAAAGGACTTGACTTTAAAGTGTTGCTGATCGTAGACAATGCTCCTGGCCACCCTGCGGCACTCCGGTTTGCGCATAACAACGTTGAAGTCGTCTTTCTCCCCCCAGTACCACCTCCATCCTCCAACCTCGACCAAGGCGTGATTCGCTGTTTCAAGGCCACATACACGAGGTTTACGTTCTCATGGATATGTAGCGCTATGGATGCTGATCCCAATCTTAATGTGATGGAGTGTTGGAAGTCCTTCAACATTGCTGATTGCATCACTTCCATTAGACAGGCAATGGATACAATCAAGCCTGAAACAGTCAATACATGTTGGCGAAACCTATGGAAAGAATGTGTGAATGATTTTAAGGGTTTCCTGACCATTGACAAAGAAGTGAAATGCATTGTTCAGATGGCCAGGCAAGTGGGTGGTGATGGCTTCGTCAACATCCTTGAGGAAAAAATTGAAGAATTAATTGAGGGCCATAGAGAAACATTGACTAACGAAAAGTTAGAGGAACTGATAAAATCGTCTACAGAAGACAAAGATGATGACAAACAGGAAGAGCCAGTAAGTTGGAATCTTCATAAATTTGCTGAAGTGTTCCAAGCAGCGAAACACTTGAATGATTTAATTTCTGAATACGATCCCTCTATGGAACAAAGCTTCAAAATCACACTTAGTATTACGGACGATTTGAGACTGTATCAAGAAATGTTTGAGCAGCTCAAGAGACAGCAGCAACAGTTGCCGATCATCATGGTTTTTCAAGGAAAAACAACTAGCAGCAGATGAGCCTACGCAATCAACTTCTCGAGCTGAACCAGAGCCAACCACTTTGTCTACGACTTGCTCTCCGTCACCCAAGCTCTCCGTCACCTCCGTCTCCTGCATCGACATCAAGCCCTGATGACCTCCCTGTAATTACCTCCCTGTAATTACCCCCTGTAATTAATTAAAAATACAGTATTGTCAAGATTATATTTTGCATATGTACTCTTTATTATATACTGTATACATATTACTGTACAGGGTTGTATACACAAAACCATGTACAGTATACTGTACTTTATGGGCGATTTAAGGGATTTTTCAAGGGTAATTTTGACTCTACGTAATTTTCGCCTTACGCACTGACTTTAGAACCTAACCCCTGCANCCTCAAAATCACACTTAGTATTACGGACGATTTGAGACTGTATCAAGAAATGTTTGAGCAGCTCAAGAGACAGCAGCAACAGTTGCCGATCATCATGGTTTTTCAAGGAAAAACAACTAGCAGCAGATGAGCCTACGCAATCAACTTCTCGAGCTGAACCAGAGCCAACCACTTTGTCTACGACTTGCTCTCCGTCACCCAAGCTCTCCGTCACCTCCGTCTCCTGCATCGACATCAAGCCCTGATGACCTCCCTGTAATTACCTCCCTGTAATTACCCCCTGTAATTAATTAAAAATACAGTATTGTCAAGATTATATTTTGCATATGTACTCTTTATTATATACTGTATACATATTACTGTACAGGGTTGTATACACAAAACCATGTACAGTATACTGTACTTTATGGGCGATTTAAGGGATTTTTCAAGGGTAATTTTGACTCTACGTAATTTTCGCCTTACGCACTGACTTTAGAACCTAACCCCTGCATAAGATGCGACTCCACTGTACTCTTTTCTATTGCATTTTCTACCATTGGAAGTTCTTTTGCTTCACCGAGGGCTCTGCTGTTTCATTCACTGTCTTTTTTGTTTCAGGGATTGCTGGGGACTGGAAGAATCACTTTACTGTGGCCCAGAATGAGAGATTCAATGAAGATTATGAGAGGAAAATGGCTGGGACCACACTGCAGTTCCGAACAGAGATCTGAAGGAGCCTGGCATCTTAGTGCTGTAGTTCTAATACATGGGTCTCTGTCGTTTCTGTTGAGAATAGCTTTCTCCCCCCCCNCCATGTACAGTATACTGTACTTTATGGGCGATTTAAGGGATTTTCAAGGGTAATTTTGACTCTACGTAATTTTCGCCTTATGCACTGACTTTAGAACCTAACCCCTGCGTAAGATGCGACTCCACTGTACTCTTTTCTATTGCATTTTCTACCATTGGAAGTTCTTTTGCTTCACCGAGGGCTCTGCTGTTTCATTCACTGTCTTTTTTGTTTCAGGGATTGCTGGGGACTGGAAGAATCACTTTACTGTGGCCCAGAATGAGAGATTCAATGAAGATTATGAGAGGAAAATGGCTGGGACCACACTGCAGTTCCGAACAGAGATCTGAAGGAGCCTGGCATCTTAGTGCTGTAGTTCTAATACATGGGTCTCTGTCGTTTCTGTTGAGAATAGCTTTCCCCCCCGTCCTTTCTTCAACTAGAAGTAGTACATTGAGAAGTGTCTCTGCCCCAGTGATGGTCAGACACTTGAACCTGGAGTCTTGGCCCATCTAGACCATGGTGCAGTTACTCCAGAGCAGAGGGATTGTTCTAAGAGTCTGGGATTCCATATAGAGTTTGAGCAGCAGGGAAGGCTCCTTGTTCTGTGGTTAGCCCTACCACACACACACACACACACCTTCTTTTACGTTAGACTTTGAGTACTGGCCAGGTTCAAGTGAGGCAAAGGACTCAGGCCCAGATCCTCAAAGCTATTTAGGCACCTAGCTCCCAGTCCCTTGAAATGAAAGGGAATTAAGCACCTAACTACCTTTCGAAGATCTAGACCTGAATGATTCAGATGCATGAAAATACCACCATTTGGGCATATCTAGCTGACTTTTTGACCACTGTTTATTCAGCCAATGCAACAGTTTGCAAACTCTGGTCCATAGATAGAGCACTTGGTTCTCTACATCTGGCTCGCCCTGTAAAAACAGCTGGAACAATGGAAGGGCAAACCTCACAGCCTTCACAAGAAGCTTCTAAAACTCTAAGGGAAGAGGAGCCTATGGTCATTACTGGGAAAAGAGCAACACGTCACCAAGACGACCAAAGCCACCAGTGAGGCTGAAGCCAGGCAATTGCTCAATAAGACACTTTAACAAGGGAGTGGGGCAAACGAGGGGAGGGGTAGCTTGGTGGGGAGGGAGGTGCTGGGGAGATTCAATGAAGAGGAAAATGAAATAGTGGAGTTTGGTTTGAGAAAGGAGGTTTTCTTGATTTTGAAGAGTATTAATTGTAGATGTACAGATTCATCAAGTATTGTAATTTCTCTAGAGAATGGGGGTTTATAAAGGGGATAGTGCCAGGGAGGTGGGCAACCAGTTCTCTCTTAAGAAGTGGTCCACATTCTGACTAAATATGAGAACTCCTGTATAAAATTATTTCTCCTTCATCTAGTTCATGCTGACACACAGTCAAATTCTACAAATCTGAATTAAACTGAAAAGTGCTTGCTCACCTGTGTAGTCTATTCAGGTTCTTGTAGCCTTCCTGTCACCCTGGTATCTGTGCACCTTCCATTCACCAATGCAACAAGCAGCTTGTGCCGCCTCCTTCAACCCTCTTCCCCAAGGGGAACACTTGCAAGTGTGGACTTTTGAGTGTGTGCGTGGGTGCACAATGGGATCTCTTCTGCAAATAAGTGCTGCTTAACATGAGGAAAGGCTGCCCCCTGGTTTTATTAAGGAGCAGGGCAGTGAGCAAAAATACCAGCAGGGTTCATGAGTGGAAAATAAAATGTCTTTATGATGAAGTGTTACTTAAAAAACTGGTTATCTTCAACTGCACATGTTCACACTTAGCTACTGGCCATGTCTGACTTGTTCTGCTCTGAAAACCTGGAGGCCTACCTGCTATAATATATATCTCGTTCACTATTATGAGCACTCCTCTTTATAATTATATTTGTATTCACTGTACAAAGAAGTTTTTACTATAAATCTCAGTTTAACAAATAATTAACATGACTGTTCCCTTCTGGGATGTCCCCTGGGTGAGTTCTTTGTAGGGTTAATCACTGAGAAAGGGTTGATTAAAAACACCAGCAATTAACTAGTGTCACTACTCTTTAAATATAAAGTGCCTCTAGAAAAGAATGTTTCAAGAAATCAAATTATATATTGTTGGTATATGTACATTGCAAGAGTTTGTGTTTGTTATTTTTTATTGGCAGTTACTGCACTTTGTTCTGTTTTGCTAAAAATCAAATAAGAATAGTATATTTTAATATATACACTCACAACGAATGAATACTTCTTGCTATGCTCTTCTTGCCTGTCTGCAAAGAGATGATCAGATCCAAATCACCAGCTACAGTACTGCAGATAGATTAGTGGTGAATCCATATTGCACATGGACCATGCTGATGAATCAACACAGTACATGAATTACACACTGCTGAATCTACACTGGACATAGATTGTATTCCTGGATCCACATCGATTACATCGCCAGATCGACCCTGGATGCAGTGATACAATCCGTGAGCAATGTAGAGTGAGCAGCAGTATAATCATGTGGACGCAGCAGGACCATGCACACGGATTAGCCTGCTCGCTCCACGTTGCGCACAGACCGGAGCGCTGATTCCAGAGCGTGCCGGCAGGCTGCACCCCGGCCGTGCCCACCCCAAGCAGGACGCTCCTCTCCAGGGCTGGGTAGGGCGAGCGCTGCAGCCCGCCCAGCTAAAGGCGCCCGGCTGTATTGCGTTGTGGGTATTTGCCCACGTGACGTCAGAAAAGCCCCCCCGGGACGTCACGGGGCCCCTGACTTTCCCACGGGGCGGGAGGGATGGAGGGGGTTTAGTGCGCGGGGCGGAGAGGCCAGCCAGCCAGCGCCCCCCACCGGCTGCCCAGCCCCACTGCGTGGGGCTGAGAGGGGCAGAGGCAGCTGATGCTATGGGGGAGAAGAAAGGTGAGAGGGACCAGGACATCTGGTCACCCGAAGAGGGAGCGGGCTGTGCCCTGTGGGGCTTCCCTGCACAGAGACCGGGCTGCCCCTCTTTGCCCCAGCGGGGCGCAGCAACCCCAGCCATAGGGCACAGGGCAGGCTCCCTGTGTACCTAGTCTCACTTTAGCACTGGTGTCCCAGCCCACACTCAGCTGGCACCTGCCCTGGGCCCCAGGCTGGAAATGCTGCCGGCTCCCTCTGCTCCCCAAGATTTATTTTAAATGACACCCATTGCGCTAGCATCCAGGGAGCATGGCGGCAATTAAAGCCAAACTCTGCCCTTAGGAGTCGCAGTCCAAGTCAGCTGGCCCAAAATACTAAGCTGCAGATTTACCAGGATGATGATTCCTGAAAGGCCCGCCAGAACAAATATACTGATAAAAGCTGCCACACCCCAGAAAGGGGGAAATTTGGATCCTGACCTGGAAATGCCCTGCCCAGACAATAAAGTCCTAGGACTTGTCAGCAAGAGCAGCCCTGGTGATCTTAGAAAGAAAAGCCCCTCCATCCAGGCAAATCCATGTGGCTAAAACTCAGGAAAGCTTTAGTAAGCCACGGATCCCCAGGAGGTGTGTTTACACTTGTTTCACATCCTTCTCCTGAGGTTGTTTAAAACATAGTCTGCGCTGGGGTTTATACCAGTTCAGGGAGTCTATGTATTTCTCTTGGTGTATGGTAACAGTGCTCGAAAAGTCACTAGCATCTTTGGGTTTCCGATGTGTGAGCCTATTGTCATTGTGTCTCAGTCCTCTGATGTCTCCTGAGTGGCTCAACAAATTCATGAATTTTGCATCATGCGCTGAAGCCTTTACTGCGTTATATCAAGTCAGAGCTGAGATACCTAAAACTTATTTCACAAAGTACCACTTCATTATTATATTATAGCGCTACATCACGTATGAGAAATGTTGGGGTCCCTCTATGGTGCTTCCAAATCACCTAATTGTCGCAAGGAATCTTGCATGGCATTTTTGAGGAATAACTGGTACACTATGCAACTTAATTTTGTATCTCTTTCATTCAAATTGTATCCCAAATTGCTTTGCTGAGTTAAACAATACAATAACAGCAGAGAGAAAGAAAAACTAAGCAGAGAGAAAAGTTACGTTTCCACCAGCTGTTTGAAATGAGACGGATAATTGGAGAGGCAGAGAGATACAATCAGGCTGTTTCAGATGGCAATAACGGCAAAGGAAAGCCCCCTTCACAGGCAGCACCCAGTTGGATGGAGGGAAGGAGAGAAGGCCAAATTAAAACAAGAGATGTGAAAAGTGAAAGGAGAGGGGATAGACAAAATCTGTGAGATTGGCATCCCAGGGGCATGAGTTAAAGTGGTCAGTTCAGAACTGGATTTTGCAATGCATAGGGAGGCAGTAGAGTTGTTTGATGATGGAACTAATTTGGTCATGTCTTCCCACTCCAAAAAATGCTCACTTAACAGAAACAGGAGTCCCCCATGACTTTAAGATTTTTCTTTTCTGAATGGCCTTGTCTAGAAGAGTTTCCACTGTTGCTAATATTGCTGCGTTAGCCATGTGAGAAAGTGTGTCAGCACTGTGTCAGCTAGGCTCGCTTAAATAAGCTGATGCTGAAAACGGCTGCTAGAGCCAGAAAGCTACCTACACTAGGGCTCCTAACATTGCAGTGGTAGCAATCTTTTGTAAACAGACCTAGCCTATGCGTATAATCAGCACCAGTTGCTCAGTTTGTGTTTAGGTTTAGAGAGTTCAGCCAGAGTTCATCTTAATAAGGTGTAAATTTTTAATGGTGAGTGTAATCAATCATTGAAACAATTTACCATGGTAAAGTCTCCATCACTGACAATTTTTAAATCAAGATTGGATGTTTTTCTAAAATATATGCTCTAGGAATTATTTTGGGGACATTCTATCATCTATATCAGGGGTCGGCAACCTTTCAGAAGTGCTGTGCCGAGTCTTCATTTATTCACTCTGATTTAAGGTTTCGCGTGCCAGTCATACACTTTAACGTTTTTAGAAGGTCTCTTTCTATAAGTCTATAATATATAACTAAACTATTGTTGTATGTAAAGTAAATAAGGTTTTTAAAATGTTTAAGAAGCTTCATTTAAAATTAAATTAAAATGCAGAGCCCCCCGGACCGGTGGCCAGGACCCGGGCAGTGTGAGTGCCACTGAAAATCAGCTCGAGTGCCGCCTTCGGCACGCGTGCCATAGGTTGCCTACCCCTGATCTATATTATACAGGAGATCAAACTAGATGTCCCTTCTGAACTTGGGAAGCTATACATCAATCGCTTTCCAGGTTTAGGGTACATTGGAATCCCTGGGATGAATAAACTGGAAGGCAAAAGCCCTACTGTCCTTCTGTCTTTTGCTGTTCTGCTCACAGGGAGCTGGAAACTATGTTTTTGCTGTGCTGGCCCTCCGCAAACAAAATCTTCAATAAGGTAAGCCACATTTCTGTTTCTAAGGAATTGACTAACTTGAAAGTTTTGTTGGCTTATCTATGTTGGTAGGTAGTGTGGAAAAATTGCCCCCTACCTGATATAGCAGCTGCGCCAGCAAAAACCCTCATGTAGATGTAGTTATACTAACAAAAACTTCCTTTTGCTGGTAGAGCTTATTTTGTTTGGGGAACTGGTATAAGCCGTAAGAATTCTTTTGCCAGTTGTGGTAAACCCAGGACAAACAGCTACAAGGGGTGGAGTGGGGTAGTAATTAGTCCCAGAGGGTTAAAAGGCCTCTCCCTACCCACTGAGGAGAGATAACTACGGGGAAATAAGGTTCAGCTGGAAAAGGGGTTACCAGGGAACTAATTAGGTTCAGCTGGCTCCAACTGCTTGAGACCTTTTTAAACCCTCCCCTGCCTGGAAAATGGAGGGGCAGGGGAGCTACCAGTAGGCTAGGTGCAGCAAGACACTGAACTCTCCCAGGAAGGAAGGCTACACTCCCTCCCCAGAAGGGGAGGAAAACAAGCACAAGGGACTGATTGAGGAAAGGGATAGCCAGACCCTGTGCTACCTATAAGGATTTGCCTTGCCCAAGCCTGTGTCTATAAGACTAAAAAGGACTGAGCCTGCTGAGGAGAAGAAGGTACTTTGCCACACAGTATAAACTGTATCTCCCCCTAAAAGTGTTTTTCCAATATAGCTAAATAGGCACCCCATCTAGTGTAGACAAAGCCTTAGTTGTAAGTCTGGCATGAGACAACATGTATGGTCCTGGGCAGGGGCAGCTCTATGTATTTTGCAGCCCCAAGCACGGCAGCCAGGTGGCTTTCGGCGGCATGCCTGCGGGAGGTCTGCCGGTGCCGTGGCTTTGGTGTACCCGCCACCGAATTGCTGCCGAAGCCGCGGGACTGGCAGACCTCCCGCAGGCATGCCGCCGAAGGCTCCCTGACTGCCGCCCCCACAGCGACCGGCACGCCGCCCCCACAGCGACTGGCATGCCGCCCCAGGCACGTGCTTGCTGCGCTGGTGCCTGGAGCCGCCCCTGGCCCTGAGGAAGGTCGGGGAGAGATGGGGCCCTTTAATAGGGAGATGTTGGCATCTCCAGAACAGTTCTGCTTTCCACGGCTTTGTTCTGCCCTTTGATGGAGGGCTGAGTGGTGTTGGACAGTTTAACAATACGTTGCATATATAATCTTGTAAAGCACTTCAGGAAACCTTGGGATGAAAGGTGCTAAACAAAGTTGCTGCAGGGGTTTTGTAAAAGCAATGCAGTTTGTGATTGTCGGAAGGTACTAAATGTGTGACTGGTTATGGGCACAGTTATGCATAACAGAATGTAGGGGTCACTTCATCCTTCACTGAAATGCAGCCACCTCTGTGGTAGAACATGGCAGCTGTTTAATTGCTCACAGGAACACTACACAATGCTTTAAGAAAGGAAGTGAGGAAGATGCTGTGATTATGGCATGTTGTTTATTCCCTTTTCCTCATAGCTCCACTGTAGTCTCTTACCTTTCCCATTTGTTATGCTCCCTTTTAATCCTTACGTAAGAAAATGTACTATCAGCAATTTATTTTTGTCTTTAACAAAAAGTTGGTAACCGAAATACAATACAGTAATACTGGGTGTTCATCTTTATCAAATGCACTTTTCCAGTGCTTCAAGTCATGTACAATGCCATCAATTACATGCAAAAGTTCAAACTGACTCAGTTCAACCATAATGATTCTTCCCAATCCATAAAATCCAGAGCTTTCCCCTTAGCCCTTCTCTCCCATTCACCCATCTTCTGGGAAATAGCACGGGAAATAATAGTTCCTTGCAACACACTGTGAAAGTCAGCAAATGCTGGCCTCGCTGGACCAGCGGGTCCCAAACTCTTTACCATCTGACCCTGTTCAAAGCAGACAAAGCTTGGGCCCAACCTTCCTGCATGCTAGGGACCATGTTCGCAGCCATCAGCTACTAATGCAGTACTAGGATACTAAGGTCTGTATGGTTATCCCAGCCCTGGCTGTGGCATGTTTCAGGGACACGGTGCAGGTGGTTTGAATGCACAGAGCTTATCCAGATGGGACAGAGTGACCTAGACTGGGACTGACCTGCCAATCTCCCCAGGGGACACAGGCTTCATGGAAGGGCAGAATGGAGGTAGAAGGTGTTGGTGTCCATAGGCATAACCTGCCTGCACCTAGTGAACCGAAGTCTCTCCATGTTTGAACTCTAATCAACCTCAAATGCCAGCTGCTGAAAAGCAGGATGTGTAACAGTCAGCTATCAGTTGTACCACAGCTCAAACCCGTCTAAAGCGGGAGAGATAAGGGGGAGGCCTTCATGCCTCCAGCTGAAGGACAAGATAACTTGCCTGCAGTAGGGAAAATTCCTAACAAGCTGCTATTGTAACTGCTAAAAGAGAAGGAAGGGGGGAGGGTGGGAAAGAAGGGGGAAAGGGGGGGAAGCTAAACAGCTTGGGTTTAAAAGGGAAAAACCGCTTGTGTCTGTGTGCTTGATCTGAGACGTGCTGGTCTCCTTGCACCGCTTTGAGATCTCAAATAAACTTTGTTTGCTTCTCCACCCTGGTGTGTTCATTGGCGCGAAGCACACCGGGCAACGAACCCCGCTGTTGCTGTCCTCGGGCACCCTGTGCCGGCAACAAAGGGCTCAAGGGGAACCCCCATGTTCCTTCTTGGAGCTGCCGTCCCTCCACCTTGTTCCCTCTTAAGTCCTATTCCCTCCCCCCAGCCAGGCCCCCGAGCAATCTGCCCCTCATTGTGTCCTTCTTACCTGGCAGCTGGCAAGGTCCTGCGGCATCCGGCTGTGCCCTCTCCATGGCTCCACGGGCAGGGTGCCCGCAGGGAACAGAGGCCATCTTGCTGCCCTTGGTGCTAGCTGTCCCCGGTGGCCACGAGGGCTCAGTGCAGAGCCCGGCCTGTCCAGGCTCCGCTGGGCTGGGTGTGTGCGGGGGAGGGTTGCGGTCTGAGCTGAGAGGAGGCACCGGGGGTCTCTCAGGGCATCCAGCCAGCCACGGGCATGGCCTTGTGGAGAGCGTGAGTGAGTCCAGAGCGGGGCGCCCTGCCTCCAGCGGACACAACGAGGGGCCGTCAGCTCAAGCTCCAGCAGCTGAGGTAAAATCATGAGGAGAGAGCCCAGCGCCAGTCTGAGCTCTCTGTCCTACGCCCAGCACAGGGAGGGTGGAGGGGCTCGAGGCCGGCTTTGTTCTCCCTGTCCTCTGGGCCCTGCCTGACCCCCTTCTGACAACAACATTTCTACGTGACCCCCGGGGGGGTGGGAGGCAGGGCCTGGGCCTCTCACCGCCCTGAGTCGGGGGAAGAGGGCCCAGGCCTCTTGCCGCCCCAGGTGGAGGTGGAGCTCAGATTTCAGCTTCAGCCCTGGGTCGCTGGCCCTGGCGACCCCAATAAAATGGGGTCACAACCCACTTTGGGGTCCTGACCCACAGTTTGAGAACCGCTGCCAGCCCACACTCCGTTTCCCATAGGCCTCAAGGGCCCAGCCAAGCAGAGAATAGCTGGAGCACAATATGCTCTGGCTCCAGCCCTTTCGTGCCCCTTGCCTCAACATGAACCCTGCACCTGGGGTTGGGGACTGGCTTAGTGCTCCTCCAGCAGCTCTCCATTAGTGGGAGATGGCACGGCTAGACAAAAAGGGGTGTGGGACTGTAGGCAGCCAAGTGTGAAGTAGAACAGCCTTGAGGTTGCTCTACTTTACGCTGGGGGCCAGCTGACAGTCAGCTGGCCCCATGATTGAAGATTTTGCTGCAAAGAGGGCTTAAGACCACCTTTGCCATCACCTCTGGCCCTCCATCCAGAAAGCATGTTCAGCACTGGATTATTAAAGATGGAAATTCAGAAAGGACAGTTTTGTGTTTTGCTGTTTGTAGGTATAGGGACATGTGGCAAAATCTCCAGTCCCTGGCCTAGAGAGTGTACAATCTAGGGGTGAAATCTTGGCCCCATTGAAGTTAATGGCAAAACTCTCATTGACGTCACTGGGACCAGGATTTCACATATGACAGGATGTGCTAGGTGGACAAAACAAATGTGGATTGCAGCGAGGGTGTTGGGTTGAAGTTTGGAAGATGAAGTAACAATAAAATGAAGGTTTAGCAGGAAAGCTTAAGTCTCAGCTTGCCGGTTGCCTGCCAAAATGCTAGACAGGAGGGATTTATAGGTGTTTTGGCAGAGGTGGGTTTTAAGGAGGGACTGAAAGAATATAGGGTGGCAACTTCATGAATTTGTATGAGGAGGTTTTCCTACACATAAGGGGTGGCAAGGGAGAAAGCACACCACCTCTACAAGTATCATTCCTTCCTGTGCCAAATGTGAGGAAAAGACATTTTGCTTTAAGTCACCCCAAAATTGTTAGAATCTGTTGGGGTCATATCCTTCCTATTTTACAGATTTTCTGTGTTGTGTATTATGATAGCTACGCATTATTTTATTGTATTAATTAAATGCACCATTGCTGAGAGATTAACAGGCTCTGAATCTCTCTGTCCCATCCCGTGTTGCAGTATAAATATAAACAATGTTGAGCCAGAGGAACCTGCTGAGGAGGAAGAAGAAATAAAACAGGTAAATATTTGCATGAGCAGAAGGACCTGTGGTGAGTGGTAGCTTTAATTACATATGCTCTTTTAAGTAAATAATGCATGACACAGCATGTGTTATTATATATAATCACATGGGTTGAGTGCACTTTGAGTCGCATCTTTCCTACAGCCCATCTGCTAAATTCACTATGATAAACATAGACATAATCTGGAGTTATAATATCATAGAAATCATAGACATATAGGCCTGGAAGGGATCTTGAGAGGTCATCAAGTCCACCCCTTTACGCTGAGGCAGAACCAAGTAAACCTTACCATCCCTGACAGGTGTTTGTCCAGCCTGTTCTTAAAAACCTTCAGTGATGGGATTCCACAACCACCCTTGGAAGACTATTCCAGAGCATAACTACCCTTATAGTTAGAAAGTTTTTCCTAATATCCAACCTAAATCTCCCTTGCTTCAGATTAAGCTCATTACTTCTAGTCCTACCTTCAGTGAACATGGAGAACAATTGATCATCATCCTCTTTTGTAGTAGCTCTTAGCATATTTGAAGACTGTTATCAGGTCTCCCCTCAGTCTTCTTTTCTCAGGACTAAACATGCCCCCTTTTTTTTTTTAACCTTTCCTCACAGGTCAGGTTTTTTAAACCTCATTTTTGTTGCTTTGCTCTGGACTCTTTCCAGTTTGTCTGCATCTTTCCTAAAGTGTGGCACCCAGAACTGGACAAGTACTCCAGCTGAGGCCTCACCAGTGCTGTGGGACAATTACTTTCTGTGTCTTTCAAATAACACTCCTGTTAGTACATCCCAAAAAGATACTAGCCTTTTCGATATGTCCTACCCTATTTGTGTGTGCGTGGATTTTAATGGGATTTGGGCATCTACCTCTCTTAGGCTCTTTTGAAAATCAGAATATATATCATGTAAGGCTAGACCCTGATACCCTTACTGCACGCTGAATGCTAGTTTACTCCGTAAGTAGTCCCGTTTATTCATACAGGTGCTACTTGTGGAGTAAGGTCCTATTCATTGGGAGTAACTATCAGAATTTAGCTCTTAATAGCTTGCAATTTATTATTATGCTACAGAGAATGAGTCCTTTTAAAATTTAAAGAAACACTGTCAAGGGGTATAAAAATAATTTTATTCTTCCATTGGTTTCAAGAATAAAATGTCTTTCTGTTTTTATCTTTTTCCACTGTGCACATAATGAAATCCCACAGCTCCTCCCACCCTCCTGTTTCTAATAGGATTTGGAATTTATTTGTCCTTTGATTTGTTTCATGTGTTTCCCCCACCATCCAATAATCTTTGATGATGATAGGTTTCACCCCAAGGAGCTGTTACTATTTTTTTGTTCTGTGTTGTGCAGTGCCAATCACAATGGGGTCTTGATCCATGACTGGGATTTCTCAGGACTACTGCAATACAAATAACAACAAAATTACTCTTCATTGCTCTGGAAATAGGGTTTGTTGGTCAGCTGAACGGCTGCAACACAGCCAGCAAGGGGAATACAAAATATTGTTTTTGTATAGGTAATACATAAATATGGGCTATGTACTTTTAAATCTCAGAGACAGAATGGTAGATTTCCCTAATAATAATAAACCCAGAGAAGATCTATTGAATGTGAAGGGTATGTTCAAAACCAGATTCTAACAAGTTTTAAATAATTGAGATTTTGGTCTTAAGCTACTTTTAAGGCTAGATTTTTCAAAAGGAACTCAGTTTCCATGTAGGCACCTAAACAAAATGGTCACATTTTCCCAGGGCTCAGCCCCCAGCAGCTGCCATTGGGAAGGATTTTGAAAAATTCTCAGCATTTGCCTAATGTAGCTGTCACTGATGTCAGTGGTAAAACTATCATGTAGTGGAGATCTCCCATGTTCTTAATAGTTACTGATGAACAATTCTGGAAACCTTGCCACTTTATTTAGGTACTTAAATGGGAGCTGTTGGGTACTGAGTTCGTTTGAAAAATCTGTCCCTTAACATTTTTATTTGTTGATAAAACCAAGTTAAGTATTGAAGGTTTTCCTGAACCCCCAAGCAACAGAGAAATTAAATGTTGCAGCCCTGACTTTTGTATCTTTTTTGTGAGGGATGCTCTTGGATAACATATCAAATTGTAAAACTGGCAAGCCATGCATTTTTTCTCCCCAATTTAAAACTGCACAGTACTCATGCAAGTGCTGTACAATAATCACATGGCCATGACTTGCCATCACTCCATTTCCCAGCACCCTTCTAGGACATCTCTTGCTGAAATGCAAGCATGCAGGTTGAGTGGTTGCAAATGGAACACATGCACAAAGCATACTGCCTGCTTCTGTTTCCTTTGCTGCCATCACCGTTCTTCATTGTCCACAAGATGAGCAGCTTGGATGCTGATGTCTATCTTTTGGCACAGATAATGACCACAGCCTCCACCTCGTTGCTCAATCAACAGACAGGAGCACTACCTTGTGCCATGCTGCTGCCCACTAAAAGCAGCAGCAGTAAGTAAACTACTGGTCTGAGAACAATGTCCTGTAGGTCTCTTTGGCTGTTCTTTATTTTGTTGGCTTGTGTGGCCCCAACAGCGGCGGCGGAAGGTCCCGCCCCCAAATTTCTACGGGCGGCGGGGGCGCAGGCGCCCCCAAAATAGCAGCGCCCTAGGCGACCGCCTAGGTCGCCTAATGGGAGCGCCGGCCCTGCTTGTGTGGGTTGCTATGCCAAGCCAGCAGGGGTGGAGGACTTTCTAGCTGTGGAGCTGTGACAGGTTCGGTCACAGAGTCCCCCTTGGGACTGTCACCTGACATGCTGGAATTACCTCTGAGCCCGCTTTCCTTGCCAGCTTGGGACTCCAGAACCCTGCCTTGTGGGCTCACCCTTCACTGGCCAGCAAAATCTCCCCCCTTTCACTCAGCTTGGGGCTACAGAGCCCTTGGGGTTGTTCCCACTGCAGCGGTTGTCAGGATCCCAACTTCCATCTCCGGGATTCATGTTTCTGTGCACCCCAGGGCAGGACCTGTCCCCTGCTGACCTGCAACTTCCTGGCAGTCAGCTGGGAAGGCCTCCCTGTTACAAGGTGGAACATCTCCCTCCCCCAGGGAGATGATCACAGGACAGGAGCTGGCTCTATCCAGCCCCTCCCGCAGGGACCTGCCTTGAGCCCCAGAGCTACATGGCCCATTTTCCACTGCTACCAAGAAATTAAACATACACTCTCCTATTTCCCCAGCAGCACATGTGACTTTACCCTCCGCTCTGGGGCTTTCAGCACAAAATTCCTCCTTGCTGCTGCTGAACCCTGGGACAGATTCTGCCACATCAAAAAAATCATTCCCCAGTTGAAACGGTGAAAAATTGTGTGCCACTGCTGCAACAGTCAGTTCAGCCTGCAAATCACCAGTTTCCGTGTGTACCTTAGCTAAAGGTGCAAAGACTTTGTAACCTCCCACCAATTCTAATTCTGCCATTTTTCCTGGTAACAAATCCTTCTCCTGGATCAGGTCCATCTTGACCACAGAGATCTCTGCACCAGTATCCCTCAAACCTTGAAGCACTTTGTCATTAAACTTAACAGCATGCACATGCTCACTGCTTGGTCGTGTAGAAGCAACCTTTACAAATCCTGTGTGGTAAGAGGTAGTAGTCTGGGATACCCCTGTGCTCTGAGAAGCAGCAGCTTCATGTTTTACCTGGTGCCTGTTCCCACTCAGACAGGGACATTTATTCCTCAGGTACTCAGTGGATTTACAATGATAGCACCTTCTGGGCTCCTCTGCTTGTACAGGAGACTTCGGATGAGTAACAGGGGAATGGGGAGGTGAATGTCCAGCCTCCTTTTTCCCAGGGATAAAACGGTGATTCTGCTTTTCATCAACCCTGTACCCCTCTGCCAGCGGTTTATGTTTAATTGCAGCTTGTGATTGCTCAAAAGAGTCTGCAAACCCAGCTAATTCACCCACTGCATCCACCTTTTTGTCCCACAAATATTGTTTTACATCATCACTGCACATATTAAGGAACTGTTCCTGAGTAACCAAATCACACATTTCTTCCAAGCTTGTAATGCCTTTTCCCCTCACCCACTTGTCTAACAAATCCCTCATTTCATTTACATAAGCCACATTACTCAATCCAGATCCCCTCTTAAGACTCCTGAATTTTACCCTGTAGGCTTCAGTTATAATTTGGAATGGTTTCAAAACCAGTTCCTTAAATTTACCATAGTTTGAAGCATCAGCAATAGGCATCTTATTGAATATGTCCAGAGCTCTCCCAGTCAATTTTGCTACCAAAGTGGTCATTTTTTGGTCCTCAGGAATCACATGTAGAGTGCACAGTCTCTCAAAGGTGATGAAATATTCGGCAATATCACTGGATTCATCATACTGAGAGCATAACCGTTCCCATTTGTGGATTTTTGGGGAAGTGGCGCCAGCTGCTGGAGGGTTTTGTCTCTTCCACTCCATTACAGCCAGTTCATGCTTCTGGGCCGCAATCTAGGCCTCAATTTCTTTGTCTTTTAACTCCAGGGCTAGCTGCTTCTCTCTTTCCTTCTCCTCTTGAGCATGCTGTCTCTCTTCTTGAGCAGCTTGTTGGGCTAACCTGTGAGCTTCCATGGCTCTTTTATGAGCAGCTTTTTCCCTGGCAATTTGGGCATCAATCTCCATTTGTATTAATTCCATCTGTCTTTTATGTTCATTTTCCTTCTCAACAGTCTGCAACCTGTGCAGTTCTAGCTTCTTCTGAGCTTCACTCTCACTCATTTTGTTGATTTTCCTGCCTCTATTTACTTTACCCAAAATAAGCAAACAGAAAATAACAAACCAGTACCCACTTTGTCTGTTCTCCGGCCACCACACTTAAAACTCACTTAAATCACTACCAGTGTCTCGGAGCAATCAGCTGTGCAGAGATCCTGCTGACTACGCCACTGTGACGGGTTCGGTCACAGAGATCCCCTTGGGACTGTCACCTGACATGCTGGGATTACCTCTGAGCCCGCTCTTTCTGCCAGTTTGGGACTCCAGAACCCTGCCTTGTTGAGCCAGACACGCTAGCCTGCTGCAACACAGACCCAGGTCTGGTCCACACCCCCAAAGCTGCAGACTTTAACCAAAAACTGCTCAGCAGGTCACCTATCTCCAGCACCCAGACACCCAGTTTCCAATGGGATCCAAACCCCTAAATAAATCCGTTTTACTCTGTATAAAGATTATACAGGGTAAACTCATAAATTGTCTGCCCTCTGAAACACTGATAGAGAGATATGCACAGCTGTTTGCTCCCCCAGCTATTTCTCACTTACTCTGGGTTTACTAATAAATAAAAATGATTTTATTAATGATCAAAAATAGGATTTAAGTGGTTTCAAGTAATAACAGACAGAACAAAGTAAGTCACCAAGCAAAATAAAGCAAAAACACGCAAGTCTAAGCCTAATACATTAAGAAACTGTTTACAGGTAAAATCTCACCCTCAGAGATATTCCAATAAGCTCCTTTAACAGACTAGATTCCTTCCTAGTCTGGGCCCAATCCTTTCCCCTGGTGCAATCCTTGTTAGTTCCAGCTCAGGTGGTAACTAGGGGATTTCTCATGACTGGCAGCCCCCTTTGTTCTGTTCTACCCCCTTTTATAGCTTTGGCCCAAGTCAGGAATCTTTTGTCTCTCTGGGTCCCCACCCTCCTTCTAAATGGAAAAGTACCAGATTTAAGATGGATTTCAGAATCATGTGACATGGTCACATGTCCTGTGAGACCCCCAGCCCCCATTCTTGCTGGGCTGGTTTACACAAACACAGGAAGGTTTGCAAGTAAACAGCCATTTACAACCAATTGTCCTAGTCACTGGGAGCCCTCAAGATTCTAAACCACCATCAATGGCCCACACTTTGCATAATTACAATTGGACCCCAGAGTTATACTTTATATTTTTCTAGCTTCAGATACAAGAATGATACATACATACAAATAGGAGGAATATATTCAGTAGGTTATAACCTTTGTTATGATACCTTACAAGAGACCTTTTGCATAAAGCACATTCCAGTTACATCATATTTACACTCATAAGCATATTTCCATAAAACATATGGAGTGCAACATCACAGGAGCTTCACTTTTGCTTTGAAAAGTAGATGGCCATATTTATGGGGGGTTTGGTTTTTGTCGTTTACAGCAAATTGCAGAAGACTCATTCTGTGCTGATGTTCAGGTGCAAACTTCCTATGTCGAAATACCACCAGGAGATAGGTGGCGTTGGGCGCGATTACAAACAGAAGTTCAGGTGCAAACCTCAAATCTTGAACTACCAGATGAAGAGACTTTCCTCCCATTTGAAAGTGAGGCCCAGGTACAAACCTCAGATCTTGAAATATCAGAGGAGGAGACTTCATTGCCATCACAAACGGAGGCCCAGGTGCAAACATCACATATTGAAGTACTAGATACAGAGACTTTATTCCCCATAGAAAGTGAGCCCCTGGAAGAGACCCCAGATCTTGACTTTCAAGACATGCAGGTGAAGAATTTATTCCCATTATTTGTTGAAGTTGAAGTGCAAACCTCATATGTAGACATACCAGCAGGGCATAAGTGGCGTTCTACACGACTACAAGCCGAGGCCCAAGTGCAAACCTCAAATAAATTATTAAAGACACTTTCTTCCCTTTCACAAAAGGAAGCACAGGTGCAAACCTCCAAACTTTCAATAACAGGAACAGAGGAAGTGCCTCTTTTCCCATCACAAACCGAGGCCCAGGTGCAAACCTCCAAACTTTCAATAACAGAAGCAGAGGCACTTCCTCTGCTTCTGTTTCTGCAAGGTTGGAGGTTTGAACCTGGGCCTCGGTTAGTGACGGGGAAGAAAGCGTCTTAAGTAACTCAATACTTGACGTTTGCACTTGGGCCTCAGCTTGTCGCCGTGACAAACGCCATTTATTCCGTGCTGGTGTGTGCACATATGTGGTTTGCACAGCCGCTTCACTTTGGGTTGTGGGCACAGGCTTTTTTTCTACCGGGGATGGGGCCACCTCCTCCTCTGCGTCTGTTACTGCCAGTTTGGAGGTATGGACACGGGGACCGGCGAGAGCGGCGCTAGTACCCGTCACCACTCTCTCCCGATCTGACGTTTGCACCTGAGCCTCAGCTTGTAGCCGTGACACACGCCATTTATTCCCGGCTGGTATGTGCACAGATGAGGTTTGCACAGCCGCTTCACCTTGGGTTGTGGGGACCGGCTTTTCTTCTACTGGGAGTGAGGCCACCTCCTCCTCTGCGTCTGTTACTGCCAGTTTGGAGGTATGGACACGGGGACCGGCGAGAGCGGCGCTAGTACCCGTCACCACTCTCTCCCGATCTGACGTTTGCACCTGCGCCTCAGCTTGTGGTCGTGATGAACGCCATTTATTCCCTACTGGTATGTCTACAAATGAGGTGTGCACAGCAGCTTCAGCTACGGTTTTGGTGTGTGGCTTTTCTTCTATTTGGAATGGGGCTTCCTCCTCCAAACTTTCAGTAATAGGAGCAGAGGAGGTGCCTCTGTTCCCATCACAAACCGAGGGCCAGGTGCAAACCTCAAATCAATTATTAAAGACACTTTCTTCCCCTTCACAAACGGAAGCACAGGTGCAAACCTCCAAACTTTCAGTAACAGACGCAGAGGAGGAGGTGGCCCCATCCCCGGTAGAAAAAAAGCCTGTGCCCACAACCCAAAGTGCAGCTGCTGTGCAAACCTCAGATGTGCACATACCAGCAGGGGATAAATGGCGTTTGTCACCGCTACAAGCTGAGGCTCAGGTGCAAACGTCAGATCGGGAGAGAGTGGTGACGGGTACTAGCGCCGCTCTCGCCGGTCCCCGTGTCCATACCTCCAAACTGGCAGTAACAGACGCAGAGGAGGAGGTGGCACCATTCCCGGTAGAAGAAGAGCCTGTCCCCACAACCCAAAGTGAAGCTGCTGTGCAAACCTCATATGTGCACATACCAGCAGGGAATAAATGGCGTTTGTCACGGCTACAAGCTGAGGCCCAGGTGCAAACGTCAAGTATTGAGTTACTGAAGACGCTTTCTTCCCCCTCACTAACCGAGGCCCAGGTGCAAACCTCCAAACTTGCAGTAACAGAAGCAGAGGAGGTGCCTCTTTCCCCCTCACTAACCGAAGCCCAGGTTCAAACCTCCAAACTTGCAGAAACAGAAGCAAAGACGGCCTTTCCTTCCCCATCACAAACTGAGGTTCACATCCAGTCTTCGTATTTTGAAGTACCAGAGTTGGAGGATGAGATGCCCGCTCCCCCAATCAAAGAGAAGCCCCTCCCCCTAACACTGACGGAGGCCCAGGTGCAAACTTCATATGTAGACATACCAGCAGGGAATAAGTGGCGTTCATCACGACTACAAGTTGAGGCCCAGGTGCAAACCTCCAGGCTTGAATTGCCAGAGGCAAAAGAGAAGGCTCCTTCCCTATCCCAAACACAGGCTGAGATGCAAACCACCAGGGTTGAAATAACAGAAGAGAAAGCAACGCCTCCGACTCCCCCAGATGTTAAAATATTAGAAGAGGAGACGCTGAAGGAGGAAGTAGAGCTGAAGCTTCCACGCCCTGAATATGCCGAGGCCCAGGTGCAGACCTCGCTTGTTGAAATACCTGTGGGGAAGAAGTGGCGTTCGTCCCGTTTATGTACCGAGGCCCAGGTGCAAACTTCGTATCAAGAACTCCCAGTTGTGAAGAGCAAGACTTTGCCCCCACAAGGTACTGGGGTGGTAAAGAAGGTCACTGAGCGTGCAGCATCAAAGAAGTAAGTAGAAAAAGCTAGTTCTGCCATACTTTCCCTGCTGCAGGGCTGAGCATCCAATCTTTTCTTCTAGATCAGCATTGTAGAAAGCTAATACAGTGTCTGGTTTTGTGTAGATTTGAAAGGATTGGGTTGAAAATTAGCTGTGAAGTCATTTACCATTTACTCATCTATTCAGAAAAACCTGTAGCTCTTGTACCGCCAGTACATTCTTTGTATCCATAGATTCAGAGGATTTGAGACCAGAAGGAGCCATTCGATCATCTAATCTGACCTTCTGTATAGCACAGGACATTACATTTCACCCAGTTACTCCTGTACTGAGCCCAGTAACTTGTGTTTGGCATCTCTTCCAGAAATTAGGGCTGTCAAGCGATTAAAAAAATCAATCATGATTAATCATGCGATTAAAAAAATGAATCTTTATTAATCACATTGTTAAACAATAATGGAATACCATTTATTTAAATATTTTTGGATGCTTTCTACATTTTCAAATATATTGATTCAATTACAACACAGAATACAAAGTGTATAGTGCTCACTTTATATTTATTTTTGATTACAAATATTTGCACTGTAAAAGACAAAAGAAATAGTATTGTTCAATTCACCTCATACAAGTACTGTAGTGTAATCTCTTTATCATGAAAGTTGAACTTACAAATGTAGAATTATGTACAAAAAATAACGGCATTGTTTTATTTTTCAATGTAAAACTTTAGAGCCTACAAGTCCACTCAGTCCTACTTCATCCAATCGCTCAGACAAACAAACTTGGTTACAATTTGCAGGAGATAATGCTGCCCGCTTCTTGTTTACAAATATCACCTGAAAGTGAGAACAGGCATTTGCATGGCACTGTTGTAGCCGGTGTCGCAATATATTTACGTGCCAGATGCGCTAAAGATTCATATGTCCCTTCATGCTTCAACCACCCTTCCATAGGTCATGCATCCATGCTGATGATGGGTTCTGCTTGATAACGATCCAAAGCAAAGAGGACCGATGCATGTTCATTTTCATCATCTGAGTCAGATGCCACCAGCAGAAGGTTGATTTTCTTTTTTGGTGGTTCGGGTTCTGTAGTTTCCGCATCTGAGTGTTGCTCTTTTAAGACTTCTGAAAGCATGCTCCACACCTTGTTCCTCTCAGATTTTGGAAGGCACTTCTGATTCTTGGGTCTAGTGCTGTAACTATTTTTAGAAATCTCACATTGGTATCTTCTTTGCGTTTTGTCAAATCTGCAGTGAAAGTATTTTTAATACAAACGTGCTGGGTCATCATCCGAGACTGCTATAACATGAAATATATGGCAGAACGTGGGTAAAACATAGCCGAAGACATACAGTTCTCCCCCAAGGAGTTCAGTCACAAATTTAATTAACACATTATTTTTTAACGAGCATCATCAGCATGGAAGCATGTCCTCTGGAATGGTGGCTGAAGCATGAAGGGACATACGAATGTTTAGCATATCTGGCACATAAATACCTTGCAACGCCGACTACAAAAGTGCCATGTGAATGCCTGTTTTCACTTTCAGGTGACGTTGTAAATAAGCGGGCAGCAGCATCTCCTGTAAATGTAAACAAACTTGTTTTTCTTAGCGATTGGCTGAACAAGAAGTAGGACTGAGTGGACTTGTAGGCTCTAAAGTTTTACATTGTTTTGTTTTTGAGTGCAGTTATGTAACAAAAAAATCTACATTTGTAAGTTGCACTTTCATGATAAAGAGATTGCACTACACTACAGTATTTGTACGAGGTGAATTGAAAAATACTATTTATGTTTATCACTTTTACAGTGCAAATATTTGTAATAAAAATGTGAGCAACTGTACACTTTGTACTCTGTGTTGTAATAGAAATCAATATACACCTCTACCTCGATATAACGCTGTCCTCGGGAGCCAAAATATCTTACCGCGTTATAGGTGAAACCGCGTTATAGTGAACTTGCTTTGATCTGCCGGAGTGCGCAGCCCTCCCCTCCCCCCCCCGAGCACTGCGTTACCGCGTTATATCAGAATTCGTGTTATATCGGGTCGTGTTATATCGGGGTAGAGGTGTATTTGAAAATGTAGAAAAACATCCAATAATATTTCATAAATTTCAATTGGTATTCTATTGTTTAACAGTGCGATTAATCGCGATACATTTTTTTAATTGTGATTAATTTTTTTGAGTTAATCGCTTGAGTTAACTGCGATTTTTTGACAGTTATTAACAGCCCTACCAGAAAGGAATTAATTGACAGCCCTACCAGAAAGGAATCCCGTGTTGATCTGAAGACATCAAGAGATGGAGAATCCACCGCTTCCCTTGGTAGTTTGTTCTAATGGTTAATCACCCTCCTTGTTAAAAATGTGCCTTTTTTCTAATTTGAATTTGTCTGGATTCAGCTTCCAGCCATTGGTTTTTGTCTTTCTCTGCTGATTAAAGAGACCTTTAGTACCTGTTATTTTCTCCTTGTGAAGGTACTTAGATGCATCTGAAGAAGTGGGGTTTTTTTTACCCATGAAAGCTTATGCCCAAATAAATCTGTTAGTCTTTAAGGTGTCACCGGACTCCTCGTTGTTTTTACTTACCCCAGGTCTACACTGGGGGAGGGGGGTGAAATCGATCTAAGTTACGCAACTTCAGCTACATGAATAATGTAGCTGAAGTCGACGTACTTAGATCAACTTACCATGATGTCTTCACCGTGGTGAGTCGACTGCTGCCGCTCCCCCGTTGACTCTGCCTGCGCCTCTCGCCGAGCTGTAGTACAGGAGTCGATGGGAGAGCACTTGGGGATCGATTTATCGCGTCTAGACTAGACGCGATAAATTGATCCCCGCTGGATCGATTGCTGCCCGCAGATCCGGCCAGTAGTGAAGACATACCCTTAGATACTGTAATCAAGTCCCCTCTATATCTTCCTTTTGATAAGCTAAGCAGCTCTTTAAGTCTCTTACTGCAAGGCATTTTCACCAGCCCTCAAATCATTTTTGTGGCTCTTTTCTGCACCCTCTTCAATTTTTTGACATCCTTTTTAAAATATGGACATCGGTGTGGATGCAGTATTCTGGTATCGATCTCACCAATGCTGTATTCAGAGGCAAAATCACTTCCCCTGTTTACACACTCAAGGGTCTGGATGTCTGGAGACTGGTAATGGGGTGGCTTTTGGGGGGTTTCTCAATTGTCTGAAAGAGTTCGTTATAACGTTCAGTGCATAGCTCTTTTGTATGTTCAGAAAGACGGAATTTTTAACTGAAGAGTAGGTTGCGTTCCCTTAAATGCAGCCGAAATGTTGTATTGTTATTCATGTGCTCATTCTCTTTAGGCAATGGATGTATTTTTATTTTTTATGATAAAAATAAAATAAATACATATATCTGATTGGTTAACATTACGTGCTTTCAAGATGAAAAGCACTATATATATATCTACTAAAGCATTCTTATTCTTATGATTTATTTATATTTGGAGAGTAATTTCTTTTCTCCTTTGGAATGACTCCAGTTGCTCCAAATAACCAGCATTTTCTGCCAGAGAATGGACCTACCAATGCCTTATCTCGCCCTCATCCCTAAACAAATTATTCGGTTTGAACCCTGATTGGCAGCTTGAGATGTTTGTCAGCTAGAGATGGGTCAGAGCCAGAAGCATTTATCTATTATGCCCTGAAACTGTGGGGATGTGGATGTAAGGGTCCCATATCCAAATCACCCCAGATTTGGGTTTTGTTTTCCTAGAGCAAAATCCTGAGGAGCAAGTTTTGCAGAAGCGCAAAAAAACCAACCCCCCCCCGCAAAAAAAACCATTAGAATTTGCCCAATGCTATTGTCAACATTTGCAGATGTGTTGATCTATACCAAGTGAGGTTTTCAAAGCAACCTAAGGGATTTGGATGCTCAAAACCCATTAATTTTGGCAAGAACTGGTTGTCCCGATCTTTTAAGCAGCTCTTAATAATCTCAGTTACCATATTTTATAGTAGTCCCAGACAAAAAACGAGGTGGCACCACCTAAGGATTGAAAATGAGTATATATCACAAGGCACGGATAGTTAAACCCCTGTCCTTTATTGTTTGTCTTTTTGTTGCAGACTAGCAAAAACCTCGACACGAGCAACACCAATATCTGTGCACTTACATGTAAAGATGACTCCACGACGCCGGAATGGGAATAAAAAGAACTAGTAAAAACTTGAATTTAAACAAATAAAACCTTGTAAAATAACAAACTTAACCTGTGAGATTTTTCTGGAGATGGTGCCTCACAGTTTGAATGCACAGGGCCATGTCCCCAGCTAGTGTATATTGGCATCGCTTCACTGAAGTAATTGGAGTTGTGCAGATATACACCAGCTGCAGATCTGACCTGTAATTTCTTACTTTGTCATTTCATAATCTCTGTTATAGTTAGTTGTTTGGCATGGTAAACTCCAGGTTTGGTCCTGTCCCCATCCTTGCTTATTTGCTAGATTGCACACTGCGTAATTCACACACACAACTGTGTTGCTACACCACATTCTAGTAAAATTTGGGACATAGTGCTCAAGTGAGGTCTCATGCTGTAAACCAGGCAAAGCTTGGTCAGTACAAATCACAGCTTTCCTTGTCTACACTACGAGTTTGTACCAGTTCAGCTACATCATTGGCTGGTCATCAATTGCTGCAGTTGGGACAAATTTCCAGTGGACACTACTTCTGCCATAATAAAAGCATAAGCCTGTGCTTTACTGAACAGTTACACTTGTGCCACTGCAGATATTTCAATTTGATGTTAACTCTGTATGATTGCACTGTAACTAGCATCTCTAGTTAGGAATGAATCGGGATTTAAATTATAGACCTCTTCTTTTAGCAGTCTGATCATTTTCCCAAAGAAAATGAGCTTTTGGGCTTAGATTCCTAATGGTAGCCTTCAGTTCAGAAGTTGCTTTTTTTTTCAGAATAATTAACGGAAAACTGCAGAGTTGTTTGGAGTGATCCCAACATGAAGAAACATTGTTTTCCTGTTCAGAATCTTCTTGGCTTTGGATGGCTCAAAAACGATTTGGAAATAAAATAGAAATGTCATATACACCTAGACCACGATTCATCAAAGTACTTAATTTGTACATGTACTTAAATTTTAGCATGTGCTTAAGTCCCATAGGTCACCGTGGGAACCATAACTCTGAATTTCATAACTTTCGTGTGACTAAATCTCAACCTTGAAGAACCAGTGGCCACTAAAGCAGGTTAGAGATGTGTCAATTACTATGATATTTGGGATGTGTAATACTAGAACTGTGAAACAGGTCTGAAACATAACACCTGCAATTTTCCAACCTACTTTTCTCATTTGTTTGCCACACAAACCTTAAAAAAATTCTTTGGCAGTTAATCCTCTCAAAAGGCTTTTCTTCTACTTTTTGCATTATGGATAATTTGATTATCAGCTTTGAAAAGTAACCACTGAGAATACTGGAACTTGAAACCTTTTTGCTTCCATTAGAAGTGGCTCTAATTTCCCATGGAGCTATTTATTAAGAAGGAGGTTTTCAAAAGCACCTACAAGATTTCGAAGTACTGCTTCCATTGACTTTCACAGGGACTTTTGCTTCTAAGGGTTGTCTACACCAGGGGTCAGCAACCTTTCAGAAGTGGTGTGCCGAATCTTCATTTATTCACTCTAATTTAAGGTTTCGCGTGCCAGTCATACATTTTAACATTTTTAGAAGATCTCTTTCTATAAGTCTATAATAGATTACTAAACTATTGTATGTAAAGTAAATAAGGTTTTTAAAATGTTTAAGAAACTTCATTTAAAATTAAATTAAAATGCAGAGTCCCCCAGACCAGTGGCCAGGACCCGGGCAGTGTGAGTGCCACTGAAAATCAGCTCGCGTGCCGCCTTCGGCACACGTGCCATAGGTTGCTTACCCCTGGTCTACACCACAAATAAAGGTATAATTGCAACATGAGCAGGTATACCTGCCATTAGCTTTAATCTACCTATCTTCAGGTAACAACAGCAATGAAGATATGGCAGCAAGGACCCCAGCGCAGGTCAGCAACTCAAGTACATACTCAGAGTCCCTGGAGGGCTTGTACCACTGCATTCTCACTGCTGTTGTTACCTGCACTAACTAGATTAAAGCTAGCACTGTATGCCTACCTGTGTTACAATCACACCTTAATTTGTGGTGTAGACGTACCCTTAATCTCAAAGTTTTACCAGTTGTGTCAATAGAGTTATACAGATATAATCCCTTGTGTAGACACTTCTTATGGTATAGGAATGCCTTATCTTGATTTAACAAAATCCTTTCCAACGCAACATAAACAAAACCAAAAAAAGACATTGTTATATCAGAATAAGTGTTTACGTGGGGTTATAGTGGTATGACAATGTTGGTTTAAATTCACACCATAGGTTATACTTTCCCATGTAGACAAGGCCATAGGTACTGTTGAAAATCTTGCCTCACGTTCACCTTTCTGGCCTGATTTTAGTGGTAGAATGTGCCCAACATTCTGAAGGTTTTTTCTAAAAGGTTGAAATTGAAATGTGATACTAAGGTCAAAATTTCTAAAATGGGGGCTCCTAAGTCTGTATGAAGTGCATAAGTAAGCGTCCTGATTTTCAAAAATGCTGCAGACCCAGCAGCTCCTGCTGAAGTCAATGGGAGCTGTGAGCCACTGAGCACTTCTGAAAATCGTAAATACGAACCATAAGCAATAGTTTCTCTCTGGACTTCGGTGGGGAACTACTGAGTGCTCAGCAGCTTTGAAAATTAGGCTTTTATTTAAGGGCCAAATTTTCAGAAAAACACAGTTCCCATTTAGGCACTTAAATGAAGTGACCAGTTTTTGAAAAAGGCTCAGCACTCAGAAGTTCCCATGTTTTTCAGTAGAGCTGCTGGGTGCTGAGCATTTTTGAGAATTTGGCCTTGATTTAGATGCCTAAACTGAATTGATCTCTTCTGAAAATCTGGCCCTAGAAGTAGATACTTAGCACTTGAAAATCTGGCCCTATTTGGCTATTGGAGGTTGCTAATTACGATGTTCCCACCCATACTAAATCTGTGGAAATAATATTTATTATTTAGTAACTGGAGCATAAAAAAGTGATAAATGATTCCAAAAAATATTTCCTGGTGCAGATGAGGTTGGCTCCTTATCATATTACATTCTTCCTGTTTAAGAGCTCTATTTGGGGCAAACATATTTAAGCTTCTTTTATTTTTGCCAGAGCACAAGTGCTGCCAGAGCTTCTAAGGGAAAGATCAGGTGAGTAGCAATGGGACAGTGTGTGCAGTTGGTAATACATTAGGTTGACATAAACTGTACTTAATTATGAAGAAAAAGAAGTAATTAGTTTAAATATATATCCGGATGTTCCGTTAGGTAAGAGATTTTTGCATGATTTTTTTTTTTTCTGCAATTTTCTGTGGGGAAGTTCCATATTTTGTTTGATTGGTGATATAATTGTATATCGAGTTCTTACAGGATCATCTTGTTGAGATAATGATAGGCAAACCAAAGCCCAGGTCTTGCAACTGCATCTGTGCTTTCAGGCTCCAAAGCAGGAATCTGCCTAAGAGGAACCAGTTGCCGGATTAGAGCCCAAGAAGACTGCCTTCTGGTACATGTGTATGCATCATCTCTTAGGGCTTGTTTACATGGGGAAATTGACCAGAATAGCTCCCAGTTTGGGCAGTCTATTCCAGACTAAAAGTCACTTTATTCTGGAATTATTAGTGGACTTTGTGAGTGCACAGATTATTCTAGAATACAGTGATTTTTATTCTGGAATAGTGTGTCCACAGTGGGGGCTATTCCAGAATAGCCACTGCATAACGGTAAAATTGGTTAGTGGAAAATCAGGCACTGGCAGAATAGTTAATGTTACGGGGTTGGTTAATGTTACCTGCGTTGGGGTATATAAGTGAACCCCACTTGTCTGCTTAATTCATAGAATCATAGAATTAGTAGCAATTGAAAAACTACCTGTTGATTATAAGAACTAGGTATGAATTATTATTGTGATGGTAAATGATTTTGATTTGGGATATACTGTACTGTTCCAGGACACTGCCTTAATTTGCTTTAGACTCATGGATTTGGGGAACTTTGTCAATTTAAAAAGTCTGAATATGAAAAAGGCCAAAAATTTCAAAATTGGGGATGTAAAGTTAGACTCCTACATCCACATTTAGGCATCTAAATAACGGGTCTGATTTTCAGAGGGTTCGAGCACCCACAACTTCTATTAGAGTCAGAGAAAGCTTCATAGGATAATTATTTAGGTACCTAAGTAGGAACTATGGGGTTGAACTTGTGGTGCCTGTGTTTTAAATGTTGTCATGTGTGAATTACTAATTATGCTGGATGGTATCAGGAGTGACCAATATTCACGGTTGTGTTGCCGGCACAGAGTGCCCGAGGACAGCAGCAGCGGGGTTCGTTGCCCGGTGTGCTTCGCGCCAATAAACACACCAGGGTGGAGAAGCAAACAAAGTTTATTTGAGATCTCAAAGCGGTGCAAGGAGACCAGCATGTCTCAGATCAAGCACACCGACACAAGCGGTTTTTCCCTTTTAAACCCAAGCTGTTTACTGCAGCTAGCTTTCCCTACCTCCTCCCCCCCCCCCTTCCTCCCCCTTCCTCCCTCTGCAAAAGTTACATTAAACAACCTTGGCTGTACAGCTTGTTCACACTGTTCCTTTCTGCAAGTAATCTTGTCCTTCAGCTAGAAGCATGTAGGTTCCTCTTATCACTACCGCTTCCCAGCTGCTGGCCTGTGAGGTTAGTAAAGTTTAACATGCAGGGGCTTTGGTTCACTTTGGCCTAGAGCAGGAAGGCTTCATCGACTCTCGTAGTCTCCCCCCTCCGCCCCCCCCCGAGTTACCTAGGGTGATGCCTAGTGACACCAACAGGTGTTTACTGAGGCTCAGAAGGGCATGGCAGTCAGAATACATTGTTAAATCAGCCTCTGTACTAGATGACTGGAGGAGAGCCTATTTTTAAAAAATACTGCAGAGGTGATGTTGGCAATTCCAGGCCAGTAAGGGTACGTCTACACTACGGGATTAGTCCGAATGTACGGAATTCGATTTTATGAAACCGATTGTATAAATTCGATTGTACGCGGCCACAGTAAGCGGATTAATTCGGCGGTGCGCGTCCATGTACAAAGACTAGCATCGAATTCCAGAGCGTTGCACTGTGGGTAGCTATCCCATAGCTATCCCAGAGTTCCCGCAGTCCCCCCCGCCCATTGGAATTCTGGGTCGAGATCCCAATGCCTGATGGGACAAAAAATATTGTCGCGGGCGGTTCTGGGAACATCCTCCCCCTCCCTCCGTGAAAACAACGGCAGACAACCATTTCGCGCCTTTTTTCCTTGTTGAACTGAGCGGACGCCATACCTCGGCAAGGATGGATCCCGCTCAGCTCAAGTTTGCAGTCATGAACATTGTAAACACCACGCGCATTATAGTGCAGTTTATGCTCAACCAGGACCAGAAAAGCCAGGCGAGGAGGAGGCGGCTACGGCAGCGCGGCGACGAGACTGATGCGGACATGGACATGGACACAGAATTGTCTCGCGCCACGGGCCCCGGCGCTTTGGAGATCATGTTGGCAATGGGGCAGCTTCTCGCTGTGGAACGCCGATTCTGGGCCCGGGAAACAAGCACTGACTGGTGGGACCGCATAGTGCTGCAGGTGTGGGACGATTCCCAGTGGCTGCGAAACTTTCGCATGCGTAAGGGCACTTTCCTGGAACTTTGTGACTTGCTTTCCCCTGCCCTGACGCGCCAGAACACCAAGATGAGAGCAGCCCTCACAGTTGAGAAGCGAGTGGCGATAGCCCTGTGGAAGCTTGCAACACCGGACAGCTACCGGTCAGTCGGTAATCAGTTCGGAGTGGGAAAATCTACCGTGGGGGCTGCTGTCATGCAAGTAGCCAAAGCAATCGTTGAGCTGCTGCTAAAAAAGGTAGTGACGCTGGGAGATGTGCAGCTCATTGTGGATGGCTTTGCTGCAATGGGATTCCCTAACTGTGGTGGGGCGATAGATGGAACCCATATCCCGATCTTGGCACCGGAGCACCAGGGCAGCCAGTACATAAACCGCAAGGGGTACTTTTCTATGGTGCTGCAAGCAATGGTGGATCACAAGGGACGTTTCACCAACATCAACGTGGGATGGCCGGGAAGGGTTCATGACGCCCGCGTCTTCAGGAACACTAGTCTGTTTAAACGGCTGCAACAAGGGATTTACTTTCCAGACCGGAAAATTACCATTGGGGATGTTGAGATGCCCATCGTTATCCTTGGGGACCCAGCCTACCCCTTAATGCCGTGGCTCATGAAGCCATACACAGGCAGCCTGGACAGTACTCAGGAGCGGTTCAACTACAGGCTGAGCAAGTGCAGGATGGTGGTAGAGTGTGCCTTTGGACGTTTAAAAGGTCGCTGGCGCTCGTTACTGACTCGCTCGGACCTCAGCCAAACCAACATCCCCATTGCTATTGCAGCTTGCTGTGTGCTCCACAATCTCTGTGAGAGCAAGGGGGAGACCTTTATGGCGGGGTGGGAGGCTGAGGCAAACCGCCTGGCCGCTGATTACGCGCAGCCAGACACCAGGGCGATTAGAAGAGCACACCAGGAAGCGGTGCGCATCAGAGAAGCTCTGAAAACAAGTTTCAGTGCTGCCCAGGCTCCTGTGTGAAAGTTATGTTTGTTTGTCCCTGTTGAAAACCCGCCCACTTGATTCACTCATTCCCTGTAAGCAACCCACCCTTCCCCCTTCCCCCTTCGATCCCAGTTTTATTTAAAAAAAAATAAAGTCAGTGTCGTTTTCAAATTACAAATCAAGAACTTTTTATTAACGGGGGGTAATGAACATAGGGAGAGAAATAACCAGGTAGTCCGGGTGGGGTTTGGGAGGAGGGTAGGAGTGAAGGAACAGGGCAGGAACAACATTCAAAATAATGAGAGCCTTTTGCTCGGGCTCTCTAATGGGGTGGACTGGCAGGTTGCACGGAGCTTCCCCCCCCGCGTTCTTACACGTCGGGGTGAGGAGGCTACGGGACTTGGGGAGGGGGGAGGGCGGTTATAGAGGGGCTGCAGCGGCACCCGGTAATCCGGCAGCTGCCGTTCCTGGAGCTCCACCAGACGCCGGAGCATGTCTGTCTGATCACGCAGCAGCCCCAGCGTTGCATCCCGCCACTTCTCCTCTCGGGCGTCCCTCCTCTCCTCGCGTTCGTCCCTTCTCTCCTCACGTTCATCCCTTTTCTCCTCCCGTTGGTCCCTCATGTCCTCCCGCTGGTCCCTCTTCTCCTCACGGTCACTGGCCTCTTGACGGAATTTCAATACAGTCTCCTTCCAATCGTTAAAATTAGCTCTCTCATCCCGGGTCGACTGCATTATTTCCGAGAACATATCGTCTCGGGTGCGCCTCTTTCGCCTCCTTATCTGGGAGAGCCTTCGTGCTGGGGGCGGGAGGATGGAAGAATTTGCAGCTGCAGTAGGAGGGAAAAAAAGGAGAGAAGTATGTAAAAAGATACATTTTATAGAACAATGCTTATACTCTTTCACGGTGAACACTTTTCACATTACATAGCAATGTACAAGGTCGCTTTTTGCATCTTATATTGAGTGCCCGCGGCTTTGGTGTTAGAGATCACAGCAGACGCAGGGCCGGGCAACAGATTTCGGCTTGTATGCAGCCATGGTAAGCCATTGTCCTGCTGCTTCTGCATTAAATCAGCGCCCTCCTTTCCCATAGCAAGCAAAGCCCTTTACGTGCTGCGGTTTCCCTGTTACCGTGCAGCATCAGATAACATAACAACCACCCCCCACCCACCCATTCAATTCTGTGGGATGACCCCCTCCCCCCACCACGTGGCTGGTACCATGGAAGATCCATGCAGATCGCAAACTAGCCCCCCCATCCACTTCTGTGGGATGATCGCGTTACCCCTCCCCCCACCACGTGGCTGGTATCAGGGAAGACCCCTGCTAGCCAAACGCGAAAAACTCAGCGACATTATCCACCCCCTCCCCCCCGCCCGCTTGGCTAACTGCAGGGAAAGATTTCTTTTCAGCTACAGGCAAACAGCCCAGTAGGAACGGGGCCACCTCTGTCCCCCTAATTACATTCCCATATCTCAAACAGGTTACCCTGAACGATATCACTCTCCTGAGGATAACACAGCAAGATAAAGAGCGGATGTTGCTTGAATGCCAGCAAACACCGGGACCATACGCTGCCAAGCTTTGTCAAGCAATGATACCGGATTACTTGCTGCTAGCATGGCGCGGTCAAGTGTCCTACCATGGAGGACGGAATAAGGCTGCCCTGCCCAGAAACCTTCTGGAAAAGCTTTTGGAGTACCTCCAGGAGAGTTTCATGGAGATGTCCCTGGAGGATTTCAACTCCATCCCCAGACACGTTAACAGACTTTTCCAGTAGCTGTACTGGCCGCGAATGCATCCCAAGTCCCCAGGGCAAATTAATCATTAAACAAATACTTGTTTTAAACCATGTTTGATATATTTGAAAAGGTACACTCACCAGAGGTCCCTTCCAGGGGGTCTGCGATGCCGCCTTGGGAGGGTTCGGAGGGCACTTCGGTCAGGGTCAGAAACAGCTCCTGGCTGTCGGGGAGAATGGAGTGCTGTGTGCTCTCCACAAGTTCGTCCTCCTCCTCCTCCTCCTCTTCCCCGTCCGCAGATTCGTCATGCAACGATGACATTAACCCCTCCTCGGAGTCCACGCTCAGGGGTGGGGTAGTGGTGGCGGCCCCTCCGAGAATTGCATGCAGCTCATCGTAAAAGCGGCATGTCTGCGGCTCTGCCCCGGACCGTCCGTTGGCCTCCTTCGTCTTCTGATAGGCCTGTCGGAGCTCCTTCACCTTTATACGGCACTGAATGGAGTCCCGATTGTGGCCTCTCTCCATCATCCCCTTGGAGATCTTGTCAAAGATCTTTGCATTCCGTCTCTTGGAACGCAGTTCTGCGAGCACTGAATCCTCTCCCCATATGGCGATCAGATCCAGTATCTCGCGTGTGGTCCATGCTGGTGCTCGTTTGCGGTTGTCGGCCTGCATCGCTACCTGTGCTGCTCAGCTCTGTGTGGTCACCTGTGCTCACCAGGCTGGGCAGACAGGAAATGAAATTCAAAAGTTCGCGGGGCTTTTCCTGTCCAACTGCCCAGAGCATCCGAGTTTAGATTGCTGTCCAGAGCGGTCACAATGGTGCACTGTGGGATAGCTCCCGGAGGCCAATACCTTCGAATTCCGTCCACACTAACCCTAATTCGAACCGGCAATGTCGATTTCAGCGCTACTCCCCTCGTCGGAGAGGAGTACAGAAATCGATTTTAAGAGCACTTTAAATCGAATTAAATGGCCTCGTTGTGTGGACGGGTACAAGCTTAATTCGCTATAACGCTGCTAAATTCGAACTAAAATCACTTCAGTACTAGGCAAATTGGTAGAAACGGTAGTAAGGAACAGAATTATTAGACATATAGATGAACACAATATGTTGGGGAAGAGTCAAGATGGCTTTTGTAAAGGGAAATCATGCCTCACCAATCTATTTCTTTGAGGGTGTCAGCACACATGTGGACAAGGGTGATCCAGTTGATGTAGTATATGTGGACTTTCAGAAAGCCTTTGACAAGATCCCACACAAAAGGCTCTTAAACAAAGTAAGGAGTTGTGATAAGAGAGAAGGTCCTCTCATGGATCAGTAACTCATTAATATATAGGAAACAAAAGGTAGGAATAAATGTTCAGTTTTCAGAATGGAGAAAGATAAATAGCAGGTCCCCTAAGGATGTGTACTGGGATATGTGCTGTTCAACATATTCATAAATGATCTGAAAAAGGGGGCAAACAGTGAAGTGGCAAAATGTACAGATGTTACAAAATTCAGTATTGATAAGTGCAAAGTAATGCACATTGGAAAACATAATCTCAACTATACATGCAAAATGATGGGGTCTAAATTAGCTGTTGTCACTCAAGAAAGATCTTGGAGTCATCTTAGGGCAGGTCTTCACTACCCGCCGGATCGGCGGGTAGCGATCAATCTATTGGGGATCGATTTATCGCGTCTCATCTAGACGCGATAAATCGATCCCCGAACGCGCTCCCCGTCGACTCCGGAACTCCAGCTCGCGAGAGGTGGAGGCGGAGTCGACGGGGGAGCGGCAGCGGTCGACTCGCCGCCATCCTCACGGCCAGGTAAGTTGACCTAAGATACGCCGACTTCAGAATACGCTATTCATGTCGCTGAAGTTGTGTATTTTAGGTCGACCCCCTCCCCGCCCCCAGTGTAGACCAGGGCTTAGATAGTTCTTTGAAAACATCCGCTAAGTGTGCAGTGGCCATCAAATGTGCAGCAGCAGTCAAAAAAGCTATTGTTATGTAAGGAACCATTAGGAAAGGGATAGATAATAAGACAGAAAATATCATAGTGCCACTATATAAACCCATGGTACGCCACTACCTTGAATACTGGAACTGGAAAAGGTATAGAGAAGGCCAACAAAAATGATGAACAGCTTCTGTATAAGGAGAGATTAAAAAGACTGGAACTGTTCATCTTGGAAAAGAGATGACAAAGGGGGGATATGATATAGGTCTATAAAATCATTACTGGTGTGGAAAGGGAATAGGGAAGAGTTCTTTACCCCTTCACATAACACAAGAACAAGGGGTCACCCTATGATATGAATAGGCAGCAGGTTTAAAACACACAAAAGGAAGTACTTCTTCACAAAACACACAGTCAACCTGTGGAACTCATTGCCAGGGGATGTTGTGAAGGCCAAAAGTGTAAGTGGGTTCAAAAAATAATTAGATAAGTTCATGGAGTATAGGTCCATCAATGGCTAAACCTCTGAGTACCAGAAGGTGGGACTGGATGACCAGAGGTGGATCACTTGATAATTGCCCTGTTCTGTTCATTCCCTCCGAAGCACCTGGCATTGGCCACTGTCAGAGACAGGCTAGTGGGCTAGATGGACCATGGGTTTGACCAGTATGGCCATTCTTATGTCCTTACATACACAGTGATGTGTGTTGGTAGATAGCCAAGCTATCAGTGAGTAAGGTTAAGATGGATCTTAGTGTGTTTCTGCTCTTCAGGCAGCTAATAAGGATCAGGGGTGGGGGCCCAGGTTACCGTGGGAGCAGGGGAGCCTTTGACCGCTGCTGCTGGCTCTCCTTATGGAGGAGGAAGCCCTCCAGCCTCAACCACTGGTCCTTCAGGGAGCAGGCAAGGCTCACTCCTCCCTAACCCACCACAGCTGGTGCTGCCACTCAGGAGACTTTGAGGGGAGGGGGCTACCCTGGCCCAGTATTCCTGTTCTATGGGTCACCCATCCTCAGGGCAGAGGGCCAGGAAAGCGGTGCTCTCCCCACCAGCCTTGGAGCAGATGGCTATGGGAGGCGCCAGCCCCTCCTCATTGCAGAGAGCCCTATGGGGGATTCACCACCTCTGGCCCCTGCCATAGAGGCCTCTCCCCACGCAAGGCTCAGTGCTGTGGTGGCAGGTTGCCTCCCCATCGCCAATAAGCATTTCTTGAATAGACCTTATCACACCGCTTATAACAGCACCACCTGCTGGCTGCCACTAGTGTCAGCACATCTTTTTTTAAAAGGGGGGGGAAAAAAGAAAATATTTAGACCAAAAGAAAAACCTGTGTGTAAAGTTACTATAGTAAGTAACACAAACATTAGAACAAATAAATACCAATCATGCTAGAGTTAAAAAAGCTAACCGTCACAGTCCTGACATGATCATATGCTTTCTAGTGGCCCTGCATGGGAAAATTAACAGGCGGCATATCATCATACTTCCCTAACAAATCGATACATGAAGAGCATCATGAGACATTCCGTACTTATCCTCATTTCCATGATTAATAGTTTTGTCTGGAAATACTATGGTGCTACCACAGATAAAGCCAAAGGATTAAATTCACCCCTATGCAGAGGGATCAACACAAGGCTCATGCGCCACTTAAGTCTCATTTGAAGCCCTATTTTTGAAGACTTAACTAATGTTCAGGATTTCTACTGGCCCTCTTTCTCCTCAGCCGAAACGAACGATTAAAAAACAAGTGGAAAGAGAAGAGTTAAACGAGAAAGAAATGTCGTAACCCTTTCTGTCTTTTTAATCCAGACACCTAAACTGTACTTGTGTTCCAGGTGTATCCATCGCCACACAGGGTTGGAAAACCCACTCTTCTGGAGCATGTCTGTTCGTCGTTAGGAGTACTGGTCAAGTGGCTATTCCACATCACTGAGAGAGACTGAGAAAGTGATTGAGAGTGAAAAATATATTCCTATCCAGTCACCAAACTTGCCATGGCCTCCGCCACAGCCCGAACCAGTGTCCCAAAGAAGCACATCCAATTTATAGCTTTTCAGGTCACTCTGATAGGAACGGTGTTCTGTGGGAATGTGCTGATTTGGCCTACGGAAGCCAGTCACTGGCTAAATGTTAAGATCATTATACAGGAACTGATACGCCGAGAGCACAATGTCACCATCCTAGTGTCAAACGCTTCCCTCTTCATCACACCGCATGCTGAGACGGCTGAGAGGTTCGAGGTGTACCCTGTGCCCTTCGGAAAGAACTACATTGACTCCTTGATCAAGGAGATGGTGAGCTTGTGGCTGTTTAACAGACCAACTGCACTGACCTTCTGGCAGTTCTACAAGGAACTGGGAAAGCTGGTCAGCAAAGCGAATGAGATGAATAGACAGCTGTGTGATGGCGTGCTAGCCAACCGGGATTTAATGGCCCGGCTGCAGAGGGACAAGTACGATGTGCTTCTCTCCGATCCAGTGACTTTCGGTGGTGACCTAGTTGCTCTCAAACTCGGAATTCCATTTGTGTACTCTCTGCGTTTCACACCCGCCTCAACAGTGGAGAGGCATTGTGGGAAGATGCCCTCTCCGCCTTCGTATGCACCCGCAGCCCTGTCTGAGCTCACAGACAGGTTGTCATTCGGTGAAAGAATAAAAAACATAGTGTCTTACCTCCTACAAGACTATGTGTTTCGGAGCTACTGGGGAGAATGGGATTCGTATTACAGTGAAATTCTAGGTAAGCATTTCACTCTTTCATTCTTAAATGATATTACATCCAAAAATCTATGTCAGAAGAATGTTCATGTTGCAAAGACAAGCGCTTAAAAGTTAGGAGGTACCAGAATTAAAGTTGCCCCAGACAACATCAGTCCGGCCCCACTGTGCATCTGTATGGGCATAACTGAGCCTTGCCCCACACCACACCGTTCTGGCAGAGCTAAGAATAGAATTCAGCTCTCTTAGGTTCCAGTGCCTTAACCACGGGAGAACAGCCTTTATTATTATTATTTGTATTACTGTAGGGCCTGGACCCCATAGGGTGACCAGATGTCCCGATTTTATAGGGACAGTCCTGATATTTGGAGCTTTGTCTTATATAGGCGCCTATTACTCCCTACCCACTGTCCCGATTTTTCACACTTGCTGTCTGGTCACCCCGGGACCCGATTGTGCTAGGCACTTTAAGGACCTTACAATCTAACCTTTCCAACTGTCTGTCTCATTTACTGTCCCTCCGATGCACTGAATGAGGTAGGGGTCCTGTAGAACAAATTGCATGCGGTCATGTAATTACAGATTGTTCTAATGTGTACTTACAAGAGGATAGAGAGAGACCAGGGTTCTATTCCCAGCAGTGCCAGAAGTGAACTTGTGTCTCCAGTGGACTACAGTTATCCCATCTCTAAAAGAGGGTTAATGATGCTTGTTTCTCTTCCAGGACAGGGGCACAATGACTAGCTCAGTAATAAGGGGTGTGAGGGAACTACTAGTGCCAGATGTTGGAAGAGGTGACACTAGAAGTCCTAGTCCCTAGCCCAGTGCTGCTCCTAGGCCAAAGGGTGTTTGATGGGAGTATATAAGTGTAACCCACTGGTTCAGTGATGTTATGTGTCCTCTTCAAGTGGCTGGTTCCCATAAGATGATAAAACCTACAAGGGCTGCTAGCTAATTGAGGTAGTTACTGTTTTAGCTCAAGTGGTAAAGGTCTGTACTGTGGTGTTGGAGGTCCTGGGTTCGAATCCAGCTGAGAAGCAAGCAAGCACATCATTTTGCCCATTCCCTCTGTGCTTTTTGTTAGGTTCAGAGGAGAGCTAGTGCTGAACTCAGTCAAGAGTCTGCACACAATGCTAGTGAGCCATACATTCATAGAGTTTAAGGTCAGACAGGACCATTAGATCCCTTAGTCTGACCTCTATCCATGGATTACCAGCAGTCCCCGTGGTCTTTCCATAGCTCCTAAAAAAAAGAAAAGAAAAAAAGAACCTAATATCTTTCTGAGTGGTAGCCATGTTAGTCTGTATCAGCAAAAAGAACGAGGAGTACTTGTGGCACCTCAGGTGCCACAAGTACTCCTCGTTCTTTTTGCTAATTCACCTCTACCCCGATATAACGCTGTCCTCAGGAGCCAAAAAATCGTACCGCGTTATAGGTGAAACCGCGTTATATTGAACTTGCTTTGATCCGCTGGAGCACGCAGTCCCGCCTCCCCGGAGCGCTGCTTTACCGCGTTATATCCGAATTCGTGTTATATCGGGTCGCGTTATATTGGGGTAGAGGTGTACCTTTCTGTATTTTATGTGCCAAATTTTCTTTGTGGTCCTAGGCACAAGATGTCAGCCACAAAAGCAAAGGGGTAGACATTTCACCCCTCACAGAGGGTGAGCAGAAAATGTTACAATATATTTTTTATTTTGAAAAGAGTCAATTTTTTAGTGTGCTGTTTCTTAGGAACCCCTAGTTCAACTGACTTGAGATTCTCCCCATGAAGCCAACCCTGGCCCATGGCACAACCTGCCAACATTCAGAATGAACTGTCTTTTCTGGGGCACTTTTAGAATCTTAATTACAGCCTAAATTATAGAGAGGCTACTGCCACGATGTTCTAAACAACCACCATGGATACTCTCCTTCTTGAACCGCTTCCGCATTGGGTAGCACTGATCTGACCCAGAACACAAGCCATATTTTCCCCTAATGGCAAGATATGTTAACTTTGGAGGCTTTTCTGTGATATAGGGCTCAATATAGGGGTCACTGGGTGAAATTCTCTGGCCTGTGTTACACAGGAGATCAGATTAGATGATCTAATGAGCCCTTCTGGCCTTAAAATCTATGAATATAGTGAAGATGGCTTTCAAGTTTTCTCTGTGTCAGTGCTACGTGTCAGTTGTGGATAAAGGCTGAAGACAAAATACACTCTGCCGTAACCGTGCCTTCCCAGCATGGCAAGTTGGCCGGGTGAATGAGAGGAAAATTCAGAGGTTCTCAGCGGATATACTGAAATCAAGCATGGCTTTGTAACCAAAGCCCATACTTACATCACAGGTTAGTTAAAACCAAGCCTCTCTTTTCAAAACAAATTATGCTTACATACACTGCATCTGGTAATAAGCAATGAGGGCACTGCGATTTCTTTCATTTCACATAGAACCTTTGTTCTGAATTGTTGTCAGTGGAGCTAATCTGTCTTGTAACGCTGATAGTTTACTTAAATATCAATTACATATGATCAGTGAATGACATTTTAATAGGTTTGAACTGTGAACTGCACCTTCAACTCCCACTGACTCCAGCACCTGACTGAGGCTCGGCACCTTGCAAGACTGAGCCCTTCACGCTTCAAGAAAATGAACCTCTATTGTCATACTGCAATCACGGCAGATCACCTTGGTTTCCCATAGCTATTCCATTACAATACCTGTCTGCTATTGTATGGGAAGAATGGACAGAGAGAATGAAAAAGGAAAGAATGATCCAAACAGTATGCATAAGCTGCAATGAAAGACATTAGGACAACAACAGTGTGACTTGGCAGACAATGAGAACTTTTGCAGAGCAGAAGCTTAGAAGCTATTTTTCTCTCACAGTGAAAGGGACTTTAAGTGATTTCTTAAGTGCAGAGAAAATAGGTTACCAGGAAAAAGCTAGTGGCTTTACCAAAGCCTTTCAAATCCAGTCTCCAGTACGGTACTGTCACCTAGTGGCACACAGAAGAGCATACAGCTCTTATACCAAACATCTCATTGCATGGTATCTAGTCTAGTTCCATTCCAGGTATTTATTTGTCCTGTGTTACTATAGCATCTGAGCATTTCACCATCTTTAAAGTATTTATCCTCCCAACACCCCTGTGAGGTAAGGAAGTGCTATTATCTCCATTGTACAGAGTCAGGGCCACCTCAGATCCCAGGGGGTCAGGGAAAGGAGCTCAACTTCCCCTCCCCCAAAGGGGCAGGGGCCCTCAGCTCCTGGCTCACATATGGGGGGCAGGGAGAGGAGCTCAGACCCGGTGTCGGAGGGTCCCCCAGATCCCAGCTTGCATGGGGGTTCGAGGAGAGGGGCCCCCCAGAAAAGTTAGAGCCCCTTCTAAATTAGCTGTACTACTCAGGGCCCATTCCTAAAAAGAGGAAAGCCGTTTATCGGAGGCAGATAGTAGCAACAGGCCTGTAGCTCATTCTCACATTTCTGCCAAGGGCAGAACTTGGAGTGCAGCGCAGATTCAATGGCCACAGCAGGCCTCCTTCAGCAAACCCTTTTGTTTCAACAGAGCCCTGGGCTTGCTGCACGTGGGTATTTCATTCTCTTCAGCAGGTGGCAGTGGGTGGGTATTGTTTGCTGCCAGGGTTATTTGGCCAGCCAATAACACTGAGGAGTCCAGAAGGACCCCAAGCTGCAGACCAATTTAACCATCTGAAAGACATCCTTGATCGTTGGGGATTCTGTAGAGGAGGCAAGTTCTTCAAACCACTTCCCTATTTGTGTGTGTGGTCAAACAGTGTTGCTTTAGAGCGGTTTCATTCTTAGCAGGTTAGGTGCCTAACTCCCTTTGAAGCTAAGGGGAGTTAGGCACTTGTCTAAATACCACTAGGCACCTAAGCAGGTTAAGCACCTGTCTGCCTCATTAGGCACCTAAATACCTTTGTAAATCTGGCCCTTATCTCTGATTAAAAGTCAGTGGGTGCCCAACTCCCAGTTGTGCCGTTAGCTTTAAAAATCACATGGAACAGCAAGTTTATGGTGTTCACTGCTTGTACCGTCTGATAGGGAGATCTGCAAAGTTTGCTCCATTCCATGCTGAATAGAATTCCCATCCAGGTTTTCCAGAAAGAGATGGGTGTATCATAAATCATGGGATGTTTCTTACTGACAGCATGAATTTTTTATGACTCACTCTTTTAAGGCAGATCCCTGTGTGAACACAGCCTTTGTCTGCTGATTCACAGCTGCTGCAGGGATGCTAAATTTGCAGTGCACCTGCAGGATACTTCTTTGCCTCTCCCTGCAGGCTGAGAATGTGCTCTCTGGGAAGGTGCTGGTGTGGCCTGCGGATTACAGCCACTGGATGAATCTGAAACTGGTGACTGAAGAACTGGCAAGCCTGGGCCATAACATTACAGTGCTGGTCCATTCAGCATCCCTTTCTGTCAACGTTACTTCAGCTTCCGCTCTTCATTTTGAACCCATCCAGGTTGGATTGACAACTGACAGGCTGCGATCACTGTGGGAAAGATTCCTGCGTTTCTGGGTCTATGAGAAAGCTCAGGTCTCCTTCTGGGAAATGCATAGTACAATGAGGAGCCTCTCACGTAGCGTTTCTCACACGCAGAGGCAGATATGTGATGGGGCAGTAAAAAGCAGGAAGCTGCTGGAAAAGCTGCGGTTGTTCCAGTATGATGTCCTCCTCGCAGACCCAGTGCTGCCCTGTGGGGAGCTGCTGGCGGAGCTGCTGAGGGTGCCGTTTATCTTCACCCTGAGGTTTTCCCCAGGCTTTGCATTTGAGAGACTGTGTGGTCAGATATTGGCTCCTCCTTCTTACGTGCCAGCTGCCACCTCTGAACTACAAGAAAAGATGTCCTTCTTGGAGAGGACTGAAAACCTATTGCTCTACCTCGTTCATGACCTTCTGCAGCTCCTGGTTTGGAAGGAATGGGACTCCTATTACAGCAGTGTATTGGGTGAGTTCCCGTAAGTACTCACCTCTATTTTCGAAAGGGATGGGTAACATAAGGTGACAAAATGATTGAGTGCAGGGCCAAATCCTCCGCTGGTGTAAATGGACTTCAGTGGAGTGACGCTGGTTTATATGAGCTGAGTATGTGGCCTTGTCAACGTAGAGGTTTCACTGGAGGGTAAACATCTGTATATCAGAAGTAGGGAAACATAATCAACGGTCTGTTTCCTCTGAGACAGAGGAAGATATTTGATGAAGTCAGTGGGGCTGCCTCTCCTCTGACACTGTTGTAACTCAGGAGTGACTCGACTAAAATCAACAGAGACTTTGGCCTAAAACAGGGATAAATGAGGTCCAGGACCCTTTACAGCAGCTACATTGAATCCATATGACCTCTCTCCTCCTTCCCCTTCTCCTCAGCCAGTGACGCTGTCCATTCTGATGAGGGAAGTGTGTGGCTGGAATCTCCTCTGAAGCACTTGTGAAAACCTTGCAGGAATGAAGATTCCTTTTGTTATTTATGTACAGTGGTGCCACACGTGGCTGCTACCAGTATGTTTCACCGAACCACAACTGGCTTGGAATGCATTTGGAAGAGAATAACAAGAGGATCCATGAGTCGTTCACTTCCAATTATTTTCTGTGTCATGGTGCAGTATTTCTTTAGAGCAGGAGGATGCCATCATGCACATGGGCTGAAAATTTCCCTCCTCAGTCAGACACTTCTTGTTTCTCATGTCAAATGCAGCACGGTCCGCCTCAATTATCCAAACTAGGGTCATGTCCATCTTTGGTTAAACCAACTTTGCACATAGACAAGCCCTTACACCAGAAACTCTTCTGCTATCTGAAACCTCACTTATCTCAGCTTATTCTTGCCTTCATTGCATTCAGATAATGGAGGTTGTACCTAATTTTGAAACTGCGAGATGCATCTGAGAGTATCTAATGCGTATGAAGGAGCTGGAGCTGATGACTGCTATTGTTCTGTTGCTCTTCTGCATGGCTTCTTGCAATTGCTTCATGATGAAACTGCATTTATTTTCTTTTGGGGATTACTTACAATTTTAGGTCTGATTGACAGCCCGTTGGAAAGAATCCCATTGGCTTAATTGAGCCCTTCTAACACATACGAGGGAAACCCTTGCATGAAGAGGATTAACGGCTGCATACTCCCTGCATAAGGAGAATTCCCAGGTGGCCAGGTCAGCTGGCTTTGGGGCCCTTTTATGCCATAGAGTGATAGAAGGAGGGCGTGACAGAGTGAGACGAGACCCAGGGTATTTAACCCAGTTTACTAGCCTAGAGAGAAGCAGCCAACATAGGAAACAAGACAAAGCAGAAGGAAGAAAAAAACCTGGTGAAAACAGAGGCCAAAAGAGTCACAGGTGAACTATCCCAAATAGAAGGGGCCTATGCTTGTCTTCACTAGACTTTTGTAGCGGGAGATAATTGATTGACAATTAACTTGAGGTAGTTGATTGCCAGTTAACTCGAGGTAATTAACATGTTCCTAACGGCTTATTGTGGACACTCCCCACTGCAGACAGGCTATGCTGATCCCTAGAGAAAAGAACAAGGCCTGTGTAGCATGATGAAATGTGTGCCCTGTGTCCACACCAGCCTTTACAAATCTGTTAATTACCTCAAGTTAATTGGCAATCAATTAACTCCAGGTATAAAAGTCTTGTGAAAGCAAGCCCCTAACTTTACAGACTGGCTATAGTAGACATGCTGTCACTTTCCTGGCTTCCCTGTCAGTGCAGTTGGCAATGCATTTCTTTCTTTCTCCTTAATGCTCTTTCTCCTACAGTAAGGCAATATTATTTTTCTAGAGTCCTTACTCTCTGGTGGCTAGTTCTCTCTCTGCACTAGGGGCAGTAGCAGTTAGTACGAAGAGCAGTAATTCATCCAGAGCAAACGTTAGTGATTGCTCAGCAGAGGGAGTGATCTGACTCGAATCTTGTTTCCTGCTGTGGATTGAAGCAGGCAATTCATACTGTCTTATCCAGGACAGGATTTTGTGCTAGCACAGGTTGATTTTTACTGCCAAGGTATCCCCTGTGCTCTGAGATAACTAAGGTTAATCGACGTTGGAAGTTTTAGAACATAATCTCCACCGTGGGCTGTCCTGTTGTGTACTGGTACCTGGATCGAAAGAAGTAAGCAGGAAAGCAGGCAGAGTGGAACCACTTACAAGGAAACGCAGCCACAAGATGTCGGGGAAGTGTATTACAGCACTCTTTTTGGTTCTGGGCTCTGGCTTGGGCTCAGGGTCCTGTGGGAAGGTGCTGGTCTGGCCAGCTGATAACAGTCACTGGCTCAATATAAAGTCCATTTTAGAAGAGCTCGCAGACAGGGGCCATGAGGTGACTGTGCTGCTGCCTTCATCCTTTCTGGGCACAGATCCCACCAGACCTTCCCCTTTCAATTTTGAGGTGATCCCTGTGCCATTCACAAAGGAGGATATGGTGTTCCTGATGGAAGACTTTCTCCACATGTGGCTTTATGAACTGCCCAACTTTTCATACTGGGAGACCACTTCCAGGATGTGTAACTTAGTATCACGGATGATGTCTATAAACAAAGCAACTTGTGATTCGGTGGTGTGGAATGAGGAGCTGATGAAGATGCTGAGAGAGGCTGCCTTCGACATTCTCCTTGCAGATCCATTACTGCCGGGTGGGGAGCTAGTGGCAGACAAGCTTGGAGTCCCATTTGTCTATACTTTCCGGTTCTCTTTGGGGAACATAGTGGAGCGGCTGTGTGGAGGGCTTCCAGCCCCTCCTTCGTACGTGCCTGCCAGCATGGGCAGCCTGACGGACAGGATGTCCTTCATGGAGAGGATGAAAAACATGTTCTTTTATGCTCTTCAGGATGTTCTGTTTCACCAGGTTTTCTTGAAAGAATGGAATCCGTACTACAGCGATGTTTTAGGTAAGGCTGCTCTTGTTTGCTGTGATTGTGTCTTTACTGTGGGCTGCATTGTGTGAAAGGAAGCCTAGTCCAGTGGGTGAGGATTCCAGGCACCCGGCTTCAATTTCCTGGGCCAAGTCTAGACTGCAAACTTTTGCAGTGATGTCCATCAGGGCTGTGAAGAGGTGTGATCTCTGCCGACAGCTCTACTGGCACTAGCCCCTAGCATAAACAAAGTTGTAGCAGCAAAACTGCCCTTTTACTTGTATAGCTTGTTTTGCTTAGAGGAGCTGGAATAAGCTACACCAGAAAAGCCCAGTTTTGCTGGTATAAGCTGCAGTCCTCTAAGGAGCACTTGCCAAGCTAGGATACTGGCAAAACACTCCTAGTGTAGGCCTGGCCAAAGGCACTTTTATATCAGTTTAACTGTGTCTGCACCAGGGGTTGTACCGGCATAGGTATTTTGGTAAAAAATCACATCCCTAAACCGAAAAGATACGTCAATACAAGAACTGCATGGAGCCCACACCTTAATCTCTCTGTGCTTAGTTCCCCAGCTGTACATTCTTGTGACATTTCCAGCCTTGCCACTTCCCTTCACTGCTAGAAAGGGGAGTGAGAAGAAAAAGCCTTGGTCTCAGTGCCCAGCTGTGCCAACTTCCTGCTCTACATGGTGCAGCTGAGAGGGTGGGAGGCAGAGGAGAAAGGGAAAGACCCTAGGAAACGCTGCTGGTTGAAACACACAGCTTTTTCTCTCCCCTCCATGGATTATTTCCCAGTAGAGGAAATTGGGGCCTAAAGTCATTCCATCAGTTTCTTTTGGCATGATCCTATAAGGCAGCCCAACAAGTAACCACCAGGCCTTGTGGTGAAAGCACTGGACTGGGAATGCAAGAGATCTGGATTCTAGCCCCAGCTCTGCCACAGACTACCTATGTGACCTTGTGCACGTCACTTCACTTCTTCATGGCTCCATTTACTATGGGTAAAATAATCCTTCCTCTCTCCCATCTGTTTGTCGTCTCACCTGTTTAGATGGCAAGCTTTCTTGCTGTGTGTTTGTACAGCTCCTAGCACAACGCTGCCTGATTTTCAGTTGGCACCTCTAGGTTCTGTTGTGACAGTAGTAGTAATAAGGTGGCTCACAATAGGTATACCAGGAACCATTTTGAAAGCTGTTGGCTGTTTGCGGTGAATTGATCAAATGTTACACTCTGGGCTCTAGTTTCTATTTTGAACCTTACTATAAGAATAACAAAATGAGGCCTGATTTCCAAAGGGGCTAAGCGTGTGCGGGTCCACTTGAGGTAAACAAAGCTGCCAGGGCTTTTCAATCAGGTCCTGACTAGTCTACGTTTTCAAAGAATGTGTTTCAAATGGCCCAAATTAAGGTGTCATCGGGGCAAATACTGCAATGGACCAATAAGTAGCTAGTTATATGCGACTAGTGCTGTTGAAATGGAGACATTTGGGACATCACCCAGTGAAGGCGCAGCATACTGAGTTTCCCAAATGAGAAGGGGTAGCAGGAGAGTTGTTGTAACATTCATCTGGTTTTGTCTTTTGAGACGGTAATCTCTTTGCGGCCCAGCCTGCTGTCCTATGTGTCTGTACAGGACCTAACCTATATCAGGGGGGAGAAGATGAATCATTCCCCATGTGAACTCAGATATAAAATGGAGTCATGCTGGTTTGCTTTCCCTGGTTTGATTGACTGACATTGCTCACCGAAAAAAGAAAAATAAATAAATTTAAACCTACTGTTATAAAGTCACTAGTTATTTTGCTCTTTGTCTTATGTACAAAGAGTTTCAACTGTCTTTACAAAATAAAAAATCTAGACCAAAGGAGAGATTTTCAAAAGTGTGTAAGGGATTTCGGAGCATAAGCACTACTGAGGGACGTGAGCTTCTAAATCCTTTCAGTGTTTTTGAACACCCTCCCCGCCCCAATTATTTATTCAAATCAACTAACTACTTTTCTAGTTACCAATCTAATTTATTATGCTCATGGTAGTTGGTTATTTATTCTATGGTAGCTCCTGTGAACCACAGTCAAGGCCCCTATGCTAACTAAGCCTTGTACAGATAAGTAACGGAAAAGATAAGCCCTGACTCAGAGATTTTGCAATCTGGGTGTGAGAGGTGGACAAAACGGGTACATGCTATTGAGAGGATGCGGTAACAATACATTGACGTGAGTTCAGCAGAGAAGCGACAGTGTCAGCTTGCCATATGCCTAAGAAGTGCCAGAGAGGAGTGATTTGTTGGCATCATGGCAGAAGTAGTTAAAACTTGGAGTTTGATTTTTATCAGAGTTTTGTGAAATAAACTACAAGCAAAATTATGAGGAAGCCAGGCACTGACAATATACCTGTATAACCCACACACCTCCTGGGTGTGGTGCTCTGTCCCATCTAGTGGCACTGAGACCACTTAGAGAGATTGAGTCTGCTCTGAACCCTTAGCTAACAGCCAGTTGGCTTTTAGCTCATGCAGTAGAGGCTCATGTACTAAGCTCCAGCGGTCCCAGGTTCGATCCTGCCTGACGACAACCAGGATCTGTTGGCATGACACCTGCTCTGAGAATGGACACTTTCATGAACCCCTCTCCCCGCAAAGGCTTAATTGGTTGATCAAGAATGGCATTCTTCCAACTGTAGAAGAGAACATTAAGCTGAGAGAGACCTGGCTCCTAACCAGTTTCCCTCTTAATGATTAAAGCAGGCTCTAATGTTCAAGGCTGAGTGTCATAGCTTCTCTATTATCTAAATGCACTAGCAGTATCACACTTTGCAGTGTATGCAAAAAACTTTGGCCCTGATTGTGCCCTAGTGATGGAGTAGGATGGGGCCGAGGTAGAGGTGATGCAGTGTCCCATGGAAAGATAATACAGTGATCCATGCTCCATCCTTCAGTTGCCTTCACAGCCACCTCCTCAGTTGCTCCCAGAGCTCTCTGTGGGGCCAGGGATCCGCGCGCGCACAGAGCGGGGGTAGGGTGATTAGGATTGTCCCACCATCAGCCCTGCAGTTTCCCAGAGAAAGATAATACGGTCCCCAGCTCTATTATCATTCTGCCCCTCCCCCACTGTGTGAGACTCCCCTTACAGGAGGGATCCTGGAGACAGCTGTGTTTGGTGGGGTCCCTGGCTCCACTGCACCATGGCTAGGGAACGGTTCTGAGTCCCTCTGTGCAAGTGTGGAGGCACAGGGCTTCCATGCAATTTGCCCAGGCCTCTTGCTGCTTTGGTGAGATCCACGTGGCTCTTGAGGGGTCGCGCGGTTAGTGGGCTGCCCCATTCTGTGTGGGGCCATCCCTCATGGAGCATCTCAGGCGATCCCGTCCCCCTTTGCTTTGCCCTGGGGGGTTTCCTATAAGGCAGTCTGGCCCTATGTTTTGTGTGTAATCGGTGCTGGCCCGTGTGACACAGAGGCTCTGCTGCCCTGCCCCCACCACCATGGAGAAATGGAGAGCCAGCGAGAGCGCGTCACTCGGGGAGCAAGGGAAGCCACAGCAGCAGCCAAGTGGGCAAGACCTGTGACACTCTGATGTCCTAAAGCTTCCTCTGCCTGCCCGTCTCCTGGAGTGCCTCCCACGATCGCTGACTCTCCCCAGGGACCTCCTCAAGCACTACTCCTATCACCCAGCGCGGCGGCAGAAACCAGGCGACCAGTCACACATTCACATCCAGGACAAGTGTTCCTAAATACCGCAGGCCCAAATGCGTCTGTAAAACTATTCGTCGGCCAATCACAAATCATGAATAAGTTGGTGACAGTGAATCATGATTGGTGGAAGAGAAACCAGTGATTACAGGGTGAAGTCCTGGTAATAAGGGTCTGATCCAAAGCCCACTGAAATCAGTGGAAAGACTCGCATTGATTTAGTGAGCTTTGGACTGGGGCCATAGTTTGCAATTCAAAGACTATAATTTTACTGGAGATCTGAAAATGCGCATTGTGTAACAATAGCTGTCCAGCAGAGGGAGCAGGTTCTTTTCAATCCTGCAGGAGAATCCATCAGTTTCATTCCGGAAGGAGAATCCTAGGAGATCCAGAACAGGATTTGGTACTTGCTGAGTCTTTCCCCACATTTGGTAATTTTGCACTGAAATGACCTTATTCTTCTATCAAGATTGGAACATTCAGCATCCAGTCTTTGTGGGCTGTGCTTAGCAGCGTTTACACTGTGGACTTTGGAACTGAACTTAGCTCCGATGAGAACTGCTGTGTGCAGCCATGATGTTGAAGAAGTGGCTTTTGCTGGTGCTGTGGGTTCACATGAGCTGCTGGGGCTCAGGATCCTGTGGGAAGGTGCTGGTCTGGCCCACCGATGCCAGTCACTGGCTCAACGTAAAACTGGTGCTGGAGGAACTCTTCCTTCGGGGCCACGATGTGACTGTGCTGGTGCCTTCAGCAAGTTTGCTCATCGATTACAATGAGTCCTCTTCCCCATTTGACTTTGAGGTCCTGCCGGTGCCCTTTACCAACGAGACCATGGCGGCCCTGATGGAGGACTTCCTGCACCTGTGGCTGTATGAGCTTCCCCGTCTGTCCTACTGGGAGGGCCTGGGGAAAGTGGTGGAAAGCATGGCAGTCTTTCTCAAGATGTTCAGGCAGACCTGTGACAGTGTCGTGCTGAACCCCAGGCTGATAGTAAAGCTCCGGCAAGCGGGGTTTGATGTGCTAATCTCAGACCCTCTTCCTCCGGGCGGTGAGCTGGTAGCAGAGTTGCTTGAAATCCCTTTTGTCTATACTTTCCGGTTCTCTGAAGGGAACACAGTGGAGCGGCTGTGTGGGGGGCTTCCAGCCCCTCCTTCGTACGTACCTGCCAGCACGGGGGGACTGACGGACAGGATGTCCTTCATGGAGAGATTGCAAAACATGCTCTTTTATGCTCTTCAGGATGTTCTGTTTCACCAGGTTTTCTGGAGAGAATGGAATCAGTACTACAGCGATGTTTTAGGTAAGGCTGCTCTTGTTTGCCGTGATTGTGTCTATACCGTAACATCAAAAATGTAGGGCTGCATTTTCTGAAAGGAAGGCTAGTCCAGTGGGTAGGGTGCTACCCTGGGACTCCAGACACCTTGGTTCAACTTCATGCTCTGCCACATAGTTCCTGGGTGACCTTGGGCAAGTCACATAGGGCTTGTTTGTAGATCAAAGTTGTACTGCTTTAGCTATACCATTGTAGCTAATACGGTACCACTCCTGGAGTGCGGAGGGATGTGTTAAGATGTTTATAGCAGCATCGCCTCTTCCCATGTGGAAAGGGTTATACGTTATATGGGTATAAGGCACATTTCAGTCAACATCACTGAGTCCACGCCAGAGATTATACTGGTATTGCTATTTTGTTTTGTTTTTAAAAAAAACCCAAAACATACCTTCATGTAAATAGTTGTACTGGTTAAAAACAAACACAAAAAACCTGTTTAGATAAGGCCTCCATCTCTTTGTGCCTCAGTTCCCCATCTGTATATGGGGATACTAGCAGTGCATTACCTCACAGGGGTGTTGTCAGGACAAATATATTAAACATTGTGAGGTGCTGGTCAGATAAATACTGTCATAGGTTGAGTTAAACCTTGTTGAAACTGCTGGGTGTATCAGTGCCCCTCATTCTCGATAAATGTAAAAAAAAATAATTCAACTTCTTCATGGAACCAGATAGCTGAAACAGTTAGGGGCCTCTGCCCAAAACAAAGTCACATGGAAGGCTGGAGTAGGAGTTGTCATGTGACCCACAGTGTTCCTCTGTGATCTGATAGTCTCCGGGGTGGGGGATTCATTGGATTGGATTGTGTCAGAGAAGCAGATGAACATACCGGAGAAGCTAGGAGAAAAGGAACAGAAAGCCAAGGAGACAGCTGAACAAGCACTGGGACTGGGAGAATGGCCCATGGGGGCGGGAAGCTTCTATAGCGAGGTTTTTGAGCAGAGTGCTGGCTGGAAGACACTGCCTCCTGCTGTCTGATTCCTCCTGTGTTGAAGAAAACCAGGTCTTGTGCACTCTTTACAAGTAAACAGGATTGCTTCACAGAGATACCTGTCTCCGTTCTCAATTTCTCTTGCTAATGGAAACAATCCACAGGACCCTGAACTTTGGTTAACCGTTCAGGGCAAAAAATGGGATCCAGTTTTCAAGGAGAGAGCTTGTGAGTTGGCCTTTCTGTTGAACCAAGATGGAACAAATAATGGAAGTGCTCAGAGAAATCAAAGCTGGACAAAAGGAAGTATAACAAGACCTAAAACAATTTGGGACTTTGCAAAAGGAATTAAAGCAGCATCTGGAGGCTTCCCAGAATAGCCTGAGGGATGAGTTGCAGGCAGAGGAGAAATCTCTATTGGAGTGGCAACTACAAAGGGTCTGGACTGTCTGGAGTTGCAACACTCCCAGTTTGCAATAGTAAGACAGATCAGTGAGGTGATCAGCAACCTGACTGCCACAGATCAGAAGAAACAATGAGGAGTCCTTGTGGCCCCTTAGAGACTAACAAATTAGTCTCTCAAAGGACTCCTCTTTGTTTTTGCTGATACAGACTAACATGGCTACCGCTCTGAAACCTATAGACCAGAAGGTTTTCCATGAATTAGCGGAGACCAAGAAAACTCTGGCCAATTTGGAACTTGCCAACAGAGATGAGCTGTAGCAAGGACTTCAGGATCTGTGAAATCGCCTTGAAAAGAAAATCAAAGGGTCACAGACCACAGTGAAAGGCGGCTGCCTGGATGAGCCAGCTGGAGGTGTTGGGTAAGACCAAACATTTAACAATAAATGCCAAGAAAAGGTGTCTTACAAATTCATTATGTGGACATTTCCTTTAAAGATGTGGCTCAGGTAAAGCAAATATTCACTGCAAACAAGTAGCTGAAGTAAAAGGTGCCTGTGCAGAGAAGTAGCAGTTTCAGTTTGTCATATGCCTAAACCGTGCCAGAGACGAGTTATTTGTTGGCATCATGATACAGGTAGTTAAACCTGTTTGAGTTTGTGGGCTGGGACGAGTTCTGAGAACACACCAGAGACACAGCATTTGCCCTCAGGCAAGGTAACGAGGAAGCTGGGTGTTTGCCAGCTACTTGCTCTGAGAATGGAAACTTCACCAGAAGGAGGGTTACACTTTTCAACTCCCAAAGGTTATTGGGTTGATCCAAAAGTGGCATTCCCCGAGTTGCTGAAGAGAACACTAAGCAGAGAGGCCTGGTTCCTAACCAATTTCTCTCGTAATGATAAAAACAGGCGCTCATGNTAGATGGACCTTTGGTCTGACCCGGTACGGCTTTTCTTATGTTCTTATGTTCTTATGTACACTTTTCAACTTCCAAAGGTTAATTGGTTGATCCAAAAGTGGCATTCCCTGAGTTGCTGAAGAGAACACTAAGCAGAGAGGCCTGGTTCCTAACCAATTTCTCTCATAATGATAAAAACAGGCGCTCATGTTCAAGGCTGTGAGTGTGTGATGGCTGCTCTGTCACCTATATGCACTAGCAGTATCGCGCTGGGCATTGAATGCAAAAAGCTCTGGCCCTGATTGTGCCCCAGTGATCCGTGAGTAGGGCAGGCTAGGCGGTAAGGGTGATGCAGAGTTTCCCATGGAAAGATAATATAGTGATCCATGTGCTATCATCCAAGGATGGATCACTCTCTTCTCCTCCTTGTAAAGTGGCCTAAGCTGAATCCACAGCCACCTTTTCCACACATTGTTTTACAACAGTTGTCCTGCAGAGGGAACAGTGCCTTCTCCTGTAGGAGAATCCTAGGTGATCCACGACAGAGTTTGGTACTTGCTGAGCCTGTCCTCACATATGGTAATTTTGCATTGAAATGACTTTATATGAAGATTGAAACGTTCAAGATCCAGTCTTTGTGGGCTGTGCTTAGCAGTGTTTACACTGTGGACTTTGGAACGGAACTTATCTCTGATGAGAGCTGCCGCGTACAGCCCTGATGTTGAAGAAGTGGCTTTTGCTGGTGCTGTGGGTTCACATGAGCTGCTGGAGCTCAGGATCCTGTGGGAAGGTGCTGGTCTGGCCCACCGATGCCAGTCGCTGGCTCAACATAAAACTGATGCTGGAGGAACTCTCCCTTCGGGGCCACGATGTGACTGTGCTGGTGCCTTCAGCAAATTTGTTCATCGATTACAATGAGTCCTCTTCCCCATTTGACTTTGAGGTCCTGCCGGTGCCCTTTACCAAGGAGACCAAGGTGGCCCTGATGGAGGACTTCCTGCACCTGTGGCTGTATGAGCTTCCCCATCTGTCCTACTGGGAGGGCCTGGTGAAAGTGGTGGAAAGCATGGCAGTCTTTAGCAAGATGTTCAAGCAGACCTGTGACAGTGTCGTGCTGAACCCCAGGCTGATAGTAAAGCTCCGGCAAGCGGGGTTTGATGTGCTAATCTCAGACCCTCTTCCTCCGGGCGGTGAGCTGGTAGCAGAGTTGCTTGAAATCCCTTTTGTCTATACTTTCCGGTTGTCTCAAGGGAACACAGTGGAGCGGCTGTGTGGGGGGCTTCCAGCCCCTCCTTCGTACGTACCTGCCAGCATGGGGGGACTGACGGACAGGATGTCCTTCACGGAGAGATTGAAAAACATGCTCTTTTACGCTTTTCAGGATGTTCTGTTTCACCAGGTTTTCTGGAGAGAATGGAATCAGTACTACAGCGATGTTTTAGGTAAGGCTGCTCTTGTTTGCCGTGATTGTGTCTATGCTGTACCGTAACATCAAAAATATAGGGCCGCACTTTCCGAAAGGAAGGCTAGTTTCGGGGGCGGGGGATTCATTGGATTGGATTGTGTCAGAGAAGCAGATGAACATAAGTTAGGAGAAAAGGAACAGAAAGCCAAGGAGACAGCTGAACAAGCACTGGGACTGGGAGAATGGCCCATGGGGGCGGGGTGGGGGAGCGGGAGCTTTTATAGCGAGCTTTTTGAGCAGAGTGCTGGCTGGAAGACACTGCCTCCTGCTGTCTGATTCCTCCTGTGTTGAAGAAAACCAGGGTTTGTGCACTCTTTACAAGTAAACAGGATTGCTTCACAGAGATACCTGTCTCCATTCTCAATTTCCCTTGCTAATGGAAACAACCCACAGGACCCTGAACTTTGATTAACTGTTCAGGGCAAAAAATGGGATCTAGTTTTCAAGGAGAGAGTTTCTGAGTTGGCCTTTCTGTTGAACCAAGATGGAACAAATAATGGAAGTGCTCAGAGAAATCAAAGCTGGACAAAAGGAAGTATAACAAGACCTAAAACAATTTGAGACTTTGCAAAAGGAATTAAAGCAGCATCTGGAGGCTTCCCAGAATATCCTGAGGGATGAGTTGCAGGCAGAGGTGAAATCTCTACTGGAGTGGCAACTACAAAGAGTCTGGACAGTCTGGAGTTGCAACACTCCCAGTTTGCAATAGTAAGACAGATCAGTGAGGTGATCAGCAACCTGACTGCCATAGACCAGAAGGTTTTCCAAGAAAACTCTGGCCAATTTGGAACTTGCTAACAGAGATGAGCTGCAGCAAGGACTTCAGGATCTGAGAAATCGCCTTGAAAAGAAAATCACAGACCACAGTGAAAGGCGGCCACCTGGATGAGCCAGCTGGAGGCGTTGGGTAAGACCAAACATTTAACAATAAATGCCAAGAAAAGGTGTCTTACAAATTCATTATGTGGACATTTCCTTTAAAGATGTGGCTCAGGTAAAGCAAATATTCACTGCAAACAAGTAGCTGAAGTAAAAGGTGCCTGTGCAGAGAAGTAGCAGTTTCAGTTTGTCATATGCCTAAACCGTGCCAGAGACGAGTTATTTGTTGGCATCATGATAGAGGTAGTTAAACCTGTTTGACTTTGTGGGCTGGGATGAGTTGTGAGAACACACCAGAGACACAGCATTTGCCCTCAGGCAAGGTAACGAGGAAGCTGGGTGTTTGCCAGCTACCTGCTCTGAGAATGGAAACTTCACCAGAAGGAGGGTTACACTTTTCAACTCCCAAAGGTTAATGGGTTGATCCAAAAGTGGCATTCCCCGAGTTGCTGAAGAGAACACTAAGCAGAGAGGCCCTGGTTCCTAACCAACTTCCCTCTTAATGATAAAAACAGGCGCTCACTTTCAAGGCTGTGAGTGTGTGATGGCTGCTCTGTGACCTATATGCACTAGCAGTATCGCGCTGGGCATTGAATGCAAAAAGCTCTGGCCCTGATTGTGCCCCAGTGATCCGTGAGTAGGGCAGGCTAGGTGGTAAGGATGATGCAGAGTTTCCCATGGAAAGATAATATAGTGATCCATGTGCTATCATCCAGGGATGGATCACTCTCTTCTCCTTGTAAAGTGGCCTCAGCTGAATCCACAGCCACCTTTTCCACACATTGCTTTACAACAGTTGTCCTGCAGAGGGAACAGTGCCTTCTCCTGTAGGAGAATCCTAGGTGATCCACGACAGAGTTTGGTACTTGCTGAGCCTGTCCCCACATATGGTAATTTTGCATTGAAATGACCTTATATGAAGATTGGAATGTTCAGGCTCCAGTCTTTGTGGGCTGTGCTTAGAAGTGTTTACACTGTGGACTTTGGAACTGAACTTAACTCCAATGAGAGTTGCAGACGGGCAGCTCTGATGTTGAAGAAGTGGCTTTTGCTGGTGCTGTGGGTTCACATGAGCTGCTGGGGCTCAGGATCCTGTGGGAAGGTGGTGGTCTGGCCCACCGATGCCAGTCACTGGCTCAACATAAAACTGGTGCTGGAGGAACTCTCCCTTCGGGGCCACGATGTGACTGTGCTGGTGCCTTCAGCAAGTTTGCTCATCGATTACAATGAGTCCTCTTCCCCATTTGACTTTGAGGTCCTGCCGGTGCCCTTTACCAAGGAGACCAAGGCGGCCCTGTTGGAGGACTTCCTGCACCTGTGGCTGTATGAGCTTCCCCATCTGTCCTACTGGGAGCTCATGTTGAAAATGAAAGAATTCATGGAAGTCTCTATCAAGATGTTCAAGCAGACCTGTGACAGTGTCGTGCGGAACCCCAGGCTGATAGCAAAGCTCCGGCAAGCGGGGTTTGATGTCCTAATCTCAGACCCTCTTTCTCCGGGCGGTGAGCTGGTAGCAGAGTTGCTTGAAATCCCTTTTGTCTATACTTTCCGGTTCTCTGAAGGGAACACAGTGGAGCGGCTGTGTGGGGGGCTTCCAGCCCCTCCTTCGTACGTACCTGCCAGCACGGGGGGACTGACGGACAGGATGTCCTTCACAGAGAAGATGACAAACTTGCTGCTTTATATTTACCATGATGTGTTTTTCCTGCATTTCTGGGTGGATGAGTGGAATCAATATTACAGTGATGTCTTAGGTGAGACAGCGACTGGACAGACATAGCTTTTCTGCCCAGGCCAAGACTTTAAAAATTGGGGGCCTCAAGTTAGGAACTGAATTTAGGTCCCTAAGTGGCCTTCTTTTTCAAGAGCACTGAGCCCCTTCACCTCCAAAGCCAGATATAAATATTGAAAGAAATTTTAGATGTAATTTTCTTTTCACTGTTTGATCAATTTTTGCATTTCTCTGAGCCTGGACAATTAGTTTTATAAAAGTTTCTAATACATTTCACTTCCTGGTTTTCCCATGTGAGCACAGTCCTGCAGGGACCGTGGAGGATTCCTTAAGGATAAATTGTTTACATTTTAAATGAAATTTAATGTCATAGAAATTTTTTTTACTGATCCTAGGTTTTGTAGAAACTTGTATTCACAAAGCCTAAAGTGTCAGCCAAACATGTCCTGAACGTGGGCACAGTCCTGCTCCCTTTTTAATAAATAGGAGCTAAGTTTTACCAGCGATCTCCAATTAACCACCTTTGCATTCTTAGTCCCATCTCCCTGCGAAGTATCTAAATGAGGCCCAGGGTCAAAGTTAAGCCCCCAATTCAGTAAAGTATCCCTACTCAAGAAGGGTGCTTAAGGATGTGCTTTAACTCGAAGTCAGTAGGACCTAAGCACGTGCTTATGTGCTTTCCTGAATGGGGGCCAGATTGTGCTGATTACCTTGTATATTATAAGAATAATGTTTGTTTATTATATGGGCAATGTAAGAGGTGTGATCTTAAATACTCGTTTCCTTGCTCCTACGTGCTTGAGTTTTGTAATGGACATGAGAGGTCAGACCATGGCTTTCAGATAGTAGCCTGAAGACTTGATCCTGCAAAGACGATGACCATGTGCTAGTTCCAGTGCTGTCAATAGGCAACATTTTCAAGCACATTTTTGAAAGTGACTAAGGAACCGATTGGCAAAGGGAATTTAGGCGCCTAGCAGGATTTACAAAAGCGCTTCCGTGAGTTTGTCCCTTTGAGTTTCAATGGGAGTTAAACACCTAACCTGCCTAGGCACAGCTATAAATTCCCCACTGCCACCTAGCGGCATCTTTAGGCACTTAAATACCTTTGAAAATCTAACCCTAAGACACTTAAGCCTGGTCTACACTGGGGCGGGGGGGGGGAGGGGTGTCGATCTAAGATACGCAACTTCAGCTACGAGAATAGCGTAGCTGAAGTCGACGTATCTTAGATTGACTTAGAATTACTTATTTTGCATCCTTGCGGCGCGCCATGGCTCCCCCGTCGACTTTGCTTCCGCCTCTCGCCGAGCTGGAGTTCAGCAGTCGATGGGAGAGCGATCGGGGATCGATTTATCGGGTCTACACTAGACACGATAAATTGATCCCCGATAGATTGATTGCTACGCCGATCCGGTGGGTAGTGTAGACATCCCCTTAGGATATGTCTACACTGCAGTTAAAAACCCACGGCTGTTCCATGCCGGCTGATTTGGGCTCACGCGGGCTGTGGGGCTGTTTAATTGCAGTGTAGGTGTTTGGGCTCAGACTGGAGCTTGGGCTTTAAAGCCCTGTGAGGTGGGAGCTTTTGAAATGTTTGCGCATTGAGACCACTTTCTGGAGTAAAGTTGTATGTGCAGGCTTAAGGCCTACTCTGGCGAGGCCTGCATGTGCAGCATAGCCTGCCTGCCTTCCCTCTCAACATCAGGAAAAAGTGATCAGAGCAAATTTAGTATCAGACAGAAGGCAGCCAATACCCTAACCCCTAGGCCAGTGGCCCTGCCAACCAAGTTCCTGACCCTTGCCGGGCCTTAGTTAACCCATCTGAAAAAGATCAGGCTACTAACAATGGTGTATATGTCTGTAGTGCTTTATCTGGAGATCCCAACACACTTTAAAGAGGTGGGTAAGCATTGCGAGCCCAGTAGAACGCTTGGCCCAGCAAAGTACAGACGTGCTGTAGCCTGATGATTTGAGAGGGTCTTTATAGTGTTGTCAGCTATGGACTGTTTTCCAAACTGTCTCTATGCAGAAACGAGAGCAAACGCCTATAGGATTATCAGCTGCCCAGCAGGGGAGCAGTTTGCTGGGACGGCTGTTGAACTTATTGGCTCCTTTAGCAGAACAATCAGTCCCCCCGGGACGGGATTTGGTTCTTGCAGAGTCTTCCCTGCCTCCCCACCGCTCCCCTTCTCCAGTTCGGTAGGTTGTGCTCTGCAGTGAGCTCAGTCGCTCAGGGCGGGGATGCCCTGTGGGCTGCCTGTGGGGATGGTGTTACTAACTCGGGGTAGAGAGGCACTTAGGTCGGCTGAGCCAAATTTAAATGAAGACACTTCCACCCTTAGGTCGGCGCAAGGCAGCTTACATTGACCTAACCGTGTAGTGTAGACCGGCCTGAGTGCCTTTCCCACAGCTGAAGGAAAGATCTGTGGAGCTCAAAAGCTCATCTCTCTCTCCAATAGAAGTTCGTCCAATAAAAGAGATGACCTCACCCGCCTTGTCTCTCTAATATCCTGGGCCCGACACAGCTACAACAACACTGCACACTAACTAACCTGTGTCATGATCAAAGTTTACTGTATCATGGTGTCACGTGGGTGTGAAAATCCTGTTCGTCAGCACTTCAGCTCTGAACAGGGCAGGACATGGGGCTGCCTCATTGACAATCTTCATTCCTAGCTGTGATCAGTGTGATTGAGACTCTAGACCAGGGGTCCCCAACGCGGTGCCCGCGGGTGCCATTGCGCCCGCCGGGGGGCGTAAGTGCGCCCGCGTAGCCCTCCGGCTTTTTTTTTTTTTTTGGCGCCCGCCGGACAAAAAAGGTTGGGGACCACTGCTCTAGACAAAGTTTCCTATTTATCTGAGAGTAGCAGCTAGAGTANCCCGAGTGGCCGCCCCAAGCACCTGCTTGGTCAGCTGGTGCCTGGAGCCGGCCCTGTCGTCAGCACTTCAACTCTGAACAGGGCAGGACATGGGGCTGCCTCATTGACAATCTTCATTCCTAGCTGTGATCAGTGTGATTGAGACTCTAGACAAAGTTTCCTATTATTTATCTGAGAGTAGCAGCTAGAGTGTCCCCTGTGCTAAGCCCTGGACAAACGCATGATCCCTGCCCTGAAGAGTTTGCAATCGAAGGCCTGGTCTAAACACACAGTTGTAGCGATTCAGCTAAAGGTGTAACTTTATACCAATTTAGTTAAACCTCTGTAACCCTGTGTGGCCACTGCTATTGATTCACTTTACATACATACGTGTACAGGCACCAGTTCAGCTGATAGATCTGACTAAAACAAGTTGTAAGAAAGTCCAGACACACAGTTACCCCATTTGAACAAACCCAATTTAAGGTAAATCAGTGAAGCTGCAGTGTGTCAGACTGAAGGATGGGAGGGGAAAGAGAGTTGAGGTCACCTGCCCAAGGCCATGCAACAAGTCAGTGGCAGAGCTGTGATAAAACCCAGGTCTCCTGAGTCTCAGTTCTGTTCACTAGGCCACGCTGCACTGAACAGTGTCCAGGAGTGCCGGGTCTCAGATGTAGGGCTGGTATGTTTCAATAGACAATGAGCAAGACTGCTCCCTCCTGCGGCTAATTTTAACTCCCTATCTTTTGCTTGCAGGAAGGCCCACGACGCTGTGTGAAACGATGGGCAAAGCAGAGATGTGGCTGATCCGAACGTACTGGGACTTTGAATTTCCTCGCCCTTTCCTGCCTAACTTTGAGTTTGTTGGGGGACTCCACTGCAAGCCTGCAAAGCCTTTACCTGAGGTACCTTAATACTCTCCCTTGGTCTAGTCGTCTGCCCATCAGCTCAACGGCTGTTTGTTTCTCTGGTTTCCACACGCAGGGTATGCCGTATCCTGGCACGCTCGCTGAGAACAATGTCAGCTTTGGGCAAGAGAAATCTGTTCTGCATCACTGCAATGTTGGATGATGCTCCGTTGCTGATTGAAAATACAGGGCCAGTTTCAGAGCTGTGCTGATTTACGCCAGCTCAGGAGCTGGCCTGTAGTCCATTGCCTTTCTGCCTGCTGGGGGGACAAGGTGGGGGAGGTAATATATTTTATTGGACCAACTTCTATTGGTGAGAGAGACAAACTTTCCAGCCACACATGACTCTTCTTCAGGTCTGGGAAAGAGAGTGTCACAGCTAAATGCAAGGTGGAACAGATTGTTTAGCATAAGTAACTACCACATTTCAAGTGACCATTTGAGGTGAAGTGACCTGTTAACATCTCTCCAGTGATAGGGAGGAAAGGAGGCGGGGGGAAGTAGTTGGGGAGGGGGGGTGATTTAGGGGGTTACAGATTGTTGTAATAAGCCATAAATCCAGTGTCTCTGTTCAGTCCATGATTTTTAGTGTCTAGCAGAGTCATGAATTTAAGCTCCCCGGCTCGTCTTTTGAAAGTGTCGGGCAGGTTTCCTTTGAGGCTGAGGACTGAGAGCTCAGATATGGAGCGATCGTTCTGTGAAAAATGTTCACCCCCAGGTGACAGGGTGTTTTTGGCTTTTATCATTTTCCTGTGTGAGTTCATTTGAGAGTGTAGCGATTATCTGGTTTCACCCCCATAGTTGTTGTTGAGGTATTTAGTGCACTGGATGAGGTACACCACGTGTAGGACCCACCTGTGGATCCTTATAGGGGGAGAGGGTCGTTAAGGCACAGCCGTAGTGAATCCAGTGCTCAGCTTAAAAAATACCCGAGTACACCCCTCGTCCCATAGCTCTCTACTCACCCAAGCTGTGCCTCCCACATCTGTATTGCTGCTTTTAGCAGCACCACATCTGGCCGCTGGAGCCTTTGGCGGGGGGAAGCATCAGGGAAAGGCACCAGCTGCTCCCTCCCTCCACAGGGAAAGGCTCTGCCCGTTCCCCGCTGCTGGGAAAGGCTCCGACAGCGGGGAAAGGCAGCAGGGACAGACTGAGCCTGTCCTTGCTGCCTCCCCTCTGCCAGACCCCTTTCCCTGACACCTGCAGCATGGACGTGGTGCTGCCTTTTCCTGCAGCGTGTAGCTGCATGTATAGTGTAGACGTCGCCTGAGTCAGATAAGAATGATGGACAGATCGAACTGCTCGGCGCCAGGCATGTATCTGTGCTGAACAGCTAACAAACGATGACGATGAAAGCTTTGTTAAACCAGCTACCCATGCAATCGCTTTTTTAAAAAGCTAGCCATTGGATCATTATACCTGTGTCAGCTAGATTAAAGAACCCTTTGCTATAAGAAATTTCCCCATGTAGGTGCTTAGAGACCATGATCAAATAATATTTTAGCCTTCTCTTTGATAAGCTTTGTATTTACATAAATATGTCTCTTGCCATGTGTATTTCTACTGAGTACCTTTCACCTATTTCAATATGCAGTGCATTGAACAGTGGGTTAGAATTTAAAGTGATAGCTTGTCATTTTAAGGGGTTTTCTGCTCCTGCTTGCAGACTACTCTGTAGGGAAGCTGAGATCAGCAGTCAGTCTGCAAAAGAGCCAGCCTAGGGCATGGTGGATTGGGTTGTGCCTCTCTCCCTGAGGTGCGGCTCTGTATTTGGTTGTTGTGTGTGAGATTTCTGGAGTCTAAGGGGAAAATAGTGTTACGCTTAGACTTTCAGGTTAGAGTATTTCAGTTTTATTTCGTAGGTGTGCCGTGAACAGAACACAACAGCACAGGACGGTGTGGCCGCTTTCCAAAATTAAAAGGCTCTTGTCTCTCTTCAGGAAATGGAAGAGTTTGTCCAGAGTTCAGGGGAACATGGTATCGTGGTGTTTTCTCTTGGCTCGATGGTTCACAACTTAACCGAGGAGAAAAGTAACATGGTTGGCTTGGCCTTCAGTCAGATTCCACAAAAGGTCAGTTTCTGTAAACGAACTGCATTCCTGCCAACAAGATCAGCAGCACTGCTGTAAAATCCCTCAGGCCACAGCTTTCAAACTGCCTTGCCTAAAGTTGGCTCTTTACTTCCCCTCNAGAGTTTGTCCAGAGTTCAGGGGAACATGGTATCGTGGTGTTTTCTCTTGGCTCGATGGTTTACAACTTAACCGAGGAGAAAAGTAACATGGTTGCCTTGGCCCTCAGCCAGATTCCACAAAAGGTCAGTTTCTGTAAACGAACTGCATTCCTGCCAACGAGATCAGCAGCACTGCTGTCAAATCCCTCAGGCCACAGCTTTCAAACTGCCTTGCCTAAAGGTAGGCTCTTTACTTCCCCTCAATATAAGTGCTCTGATTTTTTTTCTCCTGCAGCTCCAGTTGAAGTCACTGGGTTTGGGGCTTGCAAAGAAGCAGGGTTGAGTCCTGAGTGGTCACAGAAATTAACTTTATAGTATTTTTCTTGTATATGACTCACTTGAACAAAACCACGTGGGGTGAGTTCCCATGCCACAATGAGGCAATGCGGACTAGTGGATAGCGAGCAGGACTGGGTTCCATTCCTGGTTTGGCCACTGGCCTGCTGGGTGACCTTGGGCAAGTCACTTCCCCACCCATGCCTCAGTTTCCCCATCTGTACAATGGGGATAATGAAACTGCTCTCAAAGCGCTTTGAGAGCAATGTTGAAAAGCGCAGTGTGAGAGATCTAATCAATAGTATAATACCGTATTACAAACTCAAGCAGCTCAAAAGAAGCCTTGCTAAACAAGGGCCTGATCTAAAACCCACTGAAATCAATGGAAAGACTCCAGAAGACGTCAGTGGGCTTTGGCTCAGGCCCTAGATTGCATTGCAGTGCGATAGTGCAGCTTGAACTATCTTCAAACGTTTTCATTCAAGGTTCTTTGGAGGTACAAAGGGAAGAAACCAGAAACGTTAGGACCCAACACTAGGATTTATGACTGGATACCCCAGAATGACCTGCTTGGTAAGACACCTGCCGGAAATGTTCCTAGCTGAGCTTTTCTCAGTATTGCCAAGTGTCTTCCCTCCCCCCTGTACTCATTTCATTTATGACACAAAGAGACTAGATGGCCCATTACACGCAAGCTCATCCTGTAGCCAAGTGCAGTACCTCAGAGGTCACTTGGAGGCCAGGGGACTTAGTGTGTTTGTTATTTAGGGAGTGGTGCTTAGTCAGCCTTAATTACCCTCCTGATGGTAGCAGAGCAAGGATAGGATTCACAAAAGGTACTAAGGTGCTTAACTCTCACTGAGAACAGTGGCAGTTAGACGCCTGAATCCCTGTGTGGTGCGGGCCCTTAGTAGTTTAGCTTCAGCAGTGAAGACTTGTTCTTCTAGCTCTGTGTGTCCCAGGTTCAAAGTTTGCTGTTGGCCTACCTAGGATCAGTTAGACAAGCGTGATGGGGACCAGAGCTATGGAGAGAGAGGAACAGGCAACAACCTGAGACTCAGTATGGACAAGTGGAGCGTCTTCCCGTGGGGCAGTGGGGTGTAAACTGCACCGTTGACTGTTTGGAAAGCAGTGAGCCAAGTGGGAGTGACAGGAAAGTTCTAGCCGGGTAGCAGCTTGGGGCTGAAGTCCTGAAACCAGCCCGTGCTGTTCTCAGCTGTACGGACCGAAATAGCATTGCCATAAAACCAGAGAGAGACCAGCATTGCTTTGTCCGGGTGCAACTACCCTTGGAATCAGTGTGACAAAAACTAGAGTAAACACAAAGAAGGGGAGCAGAAGTGGTGCAAAAACTGGAGTTACACTGGGACAAACAGGAGTGAATCAGGCCCAGTAACTGGTGTGTAGCATCTAAACATAAGTATCTAGAAGGCAGCCGCTGCCTTTCCCTTTGTATTTGTATTCTATTGAATCTTCTTTTTACAAAAATAAGGGGAGAATGGGGGAGTAAAAAGAGCACAGAAGTGAAGGAGGGGAAGGAAAGGAAAGAAAGAGGGGAAGGAAAGGGCGGGGGAAGGAGAGTAACATCTCCATTTCCATCCACTAGGGATTAGTCAAAGGTTTCAAAAAGTTTAACCAATTTGAAAATACTTGGTCTGAGGTCCCTCTTCTCTGAAACAGGACCCGCCCTTTAACTGCCAGGTCAGCAAAGCCACTGAGCCAGGAATCTAGCTGAGCAATCGCACGGCTCTAGAGATCCGAGCTTTCTGTGAGTTGGAGAGTTGCCCAGCTGATGGGATAGATCCCAAAGCACACTTTGGGGAAGTAGTTTTTAGGGAGGTTCTGTATCTATCATCATCGTAACCTTCCTGCCTACTTCTAGCTAAAAGGATTGTGTCCCAGTCCCAGAACATGTGACCCACTTCTCCAGCCCCACCCAAGCAGTGTAACCTGTGCAGGGGTCGGTGTGAATGAAATAGAACTTCCTGCTGGGTCAGCCTTAATCGTAGATCAATAGCAGAGTTTGTAAAGTTTTGCAAGGTACTTCCCCATTGGCTAGGGTTCGAGCATGTACACACCATTATCCGTTCCTAATGCTAATCTGGAGTAATCAGGACTAGCCCCTTGTCAAACAAACCATTATTTACCTAGTTTGTACAAAACTGTTGCCTTTTCTCTGGAATCTGAGCATTTACGTACCCATTGTTCCTAAACGCTTCTCTCCTCCTATTCCAGGCCACCCCAAGACCAAAGCCTTTATTACTCACGGTGGAACCAATGGGATCTATGAAGCTATCTACCATGGGATTCCCATGGTTGGGATTCCCATGTTCGCTGACCAGCCGGATAACATTGCTCACATGAAAGCGAAAGGGATGGCAGTCGAGCTGGATTTTAACACAATGCAAACCCAGGATTTAATCGATGCATTGAATATGGTCATTAACAACTCCAGGTGAGTTCAGTCTCTGCCTAATGGGACAGGGTTGTGGTAGCTGTGTTGGTTCAAGGATACTAAGGAGACAAGTTGGGCGAGGTAATATCTTTTATTACCTTGTATCTCTAATGGGACAGGGTCAGTTTACTGAAACCCAGTGCTGTTGAGGCGAGAAACCCAGCTGGCTTTCTCTTCTGGGAACTCTGTCACCAAAAATACTGAACAGTCTGGGCATAAAACAAGTGGTAACCTCACAAAGGTTCTGGCATTAAGCATGTTTCTATCTGAGCATGCAGCAGCTCCTAGAAGGGGTGGACAGGAAATCAATTTCCCTCACATTGTAGTTTGTGATCTCTTTGGGAAAGATCCCTCTGAAAAGGCCCTGGAGCAGCCCCTGAGATTGTGTAGTTTTCTGCTCCCTTCTTGCAGCAAGTTTGAATGAAGTCACCCAGCCAGTTTCCAATGCACACATGTGACGACGGGCAAACTTCCTTCTTGGCTAGTTTGTGACACTGCGTCTTGGCTTCCCAACTTGCTACCACTGTCCGTAGGGCACTGGGGGAATTCCACCTGTCTCAAGCTGCGAAACACCAGATCAGGAGGGAAAACCCTGCAAATTATCTTCCCAGAAGGATTTTTTGCAAGGGAAAATGACAACAGAAAAAGCTGGACGCTAGGAGTGTCTTGTGGGGAACCCTCTGAAGAAGTCTCATTATGTAATAGCAAATTGGGGCTAGTTCATCTTTTCAGCTCACTTTACATCTTGACTGAGGCCATGCCTATGCTACACGATGAAGTCGACCTAACTTATGTCAGCAGTCACCGCAGTTATTAAATCGTTTGTGTGTGCGCACACTTGGCGCGTCCTCACCAGGAGCGCTTCTATCGACTGCATTGTGGGATGGCTCCTGAAAGCCGGTAGCAGTCACCGTAAGCAATGCAGTGTCTGCACTGACACTGCATCGACCTCCTGACATCGACCGTGACTCTCCACCGCTCGGGGAGGGGGTGTTACTAAATCGGCGTAGAGAGGCACTTANGGTCGCCTAGGGCGCTGCTATTTTGGGGGCGCCTGCGCCCCCGCCGCCCGTAAAAATTTGGGGGCAGGGCCTTCCGCCGCCGCTGTTGGGGGCGGGATTTCGGGGGCGGGACCTTCCGCCGCCTAGGGCGCCAGCAAAGCTGGCGCCGCTACTGTCTCCACCGCTCAGGGAGGGGGTGTTACTAAATCGGCGTAGAGAGGCACTTGCGTCGGCGGGCGCCAAATTGAAGTGAAGATGCTTCCACAGCTAGGTCAACACAAGGCAGCTTACATTGACCTGACCCTGTAGTGTGAAGCAGGGAGCCTGGTCAGCGATCCCTTTGCTTGCAAGTTGCCCCGTGCTATAGCTGTGTTGGCGAAAGCGCTGTTTCAGAATAACCACCACTTGTTTTGGCTTTTCCCCCCATTCCTTCAGCTATAAAGAAAATGCAGTGAGGTTATCCGAGATTCACCACGACCAGCCCATAAAGCCTCTGGACCGAGCTGTCTTCTGGATCGAATTTGTCATGCGCCACAAAGGGGCAAAGCACTTGAGACCAGCAGCTCACGAGCTCACCTGGTACCAGTATCACTGCCTGGACGTCCTGGCGTTCTTGCTAGTCTGTGCAGCAGCTGCTGTTTTCATTGCTGTCAAGTGCTGCTTGTTTTGCTGTAAGAAATGCGGTAGGATTGTAAAGAAAAGGAAAACGGAGTAGATTTGCTGTTCCCATTGGCCACGCTTGTCTCTGGTTAAGCCGTGGTTCAGCCAGGTACTTCAGCTTGTTCGTGGTCCTGTTGATCTAGGCATATGCTGAAAATGAGGTGCATGCTGTAATACCCATGCGTAATCAGGGCCATGTTCTGGTGAAGTAGTATCAGGAAAGCTGCACACTTAGCGAATGTGATGTTTACAGTAACTTCCTTTTGGCTTGAATAAGAATGAATCATTAGCTTGATCCACCAATCGGACTCCTTCGGTGATTACACAGGGACTTGTCATATGCTAACTGTGGCAATGATTTTCAGAATGTAACTTTCCGGAGACTTTATTTTAAAAGGACAAAGCCCATATGTTTTAGGTCCTTTGCTGTGTCTTCCACCTGCGGGTATTAAAGTTGATTTGCCCACCCTGCGATCTGTGAGAGTGTGTCTGACGAAGTGGGTATTCACCCACGAAAGCTTATGCTCCAATACATCTGTTAGTCTTAAAGGTGCCACAGGACTCTCTGTTGCTTTTTACAGATCCAGACTAACACGGCTACCCCCCTGTCCTCACTAGATCACCCAGAACCAAAATGTCTGTGTCTCTGTTGTATGGCTCCTGGAAGAGCAGACACTGACTAGTTCGGAGCTCAGATAAGCGGTCAGATGCTCCTAGAAGATGCCCACTCGAAAGGCCAAGACTTCTGAAAATAGCCATCTGCCTGTAGGTTCCTATGTCCATATTTAAGTGTCTTAATAGATAACCTGATTTTCAAATGTTCTGGGCATGCAGCAGCTCCTTCTGACTTCAGTTGGAGATGCTGGGTGCTCAACATGTTTGAAAATCAGGTTTTTTTTAGCAACCATGGTGAGGATCGAGGAATTGGATTTTCAAAGGAGCCTGTGGTAGTTAAGTGCGCCACTCCCATTGAATTTCACCAAACTCTCTTGGCCTCCTTTCAAAATCTCAGCCAAAGAGAAGAACTTCACGTCCCGTGTCTGAAAGCCTGATCTGGAGTATAAAATGGGAATGGTTTGTGTAGTGATATGGAGGCTCCAATCGGATCCCTTCTGCATTGGCTCTAGTGAAAAATCTTTCCAAAGTTTAATGAAACTTTACCCTGAGTTTAATTTCTGTGGGTGAAGACACAATTTGATGGCTGAGAAATATAGCGCTGGGAATTCAGTAGGCGTGCTAGAGCGTGGGCCCAAGAAAGGGGGTGGCTGTTAGAACGGCAGCCTTCCCAGACGTGCAATTGAAGGGCAGTAACTCTCTATGCAGGGAATATATCAGTCTCTACAGCGTAGAACTCCCGATGGTCAAACCAGTACACAAGGGGATCCAGGAAATAGCAGAATAACTCAAGGGGGTTTTTATGTGCATCTAGGTCTGCCCCCTTTGCTCCAGAGTCCAGTGCTCAGCCTCCAGCCCTGGCCCAAAGAAACCCAGCAAGCTGAAGAAACAGCTGCTCTGCCCAACCAAGGTGGGGAGACTGACTGGTGGGGGGAAGACATTCCACTGTGTCCCATCCCCTCCATACACACATGCATGCATTCTTTGGGCCTGCTGTATCAGGCTCCCCCTGTCAGGGCCGGCTCCAGGCACCAGCTAAAGAAGCAGGTGCTTGGGGCGGCCAATACCAAGGGGCGGCACTTGGGTCGCTATAGGGGCGGCACGTCCGGGTCTTCGGCGGCGGGTCCCTCAGTCCCTCTGGGAGCGAAGGGCCTGCTGCCGAATTGCCGCGGAAGAGTGTAGCGGCGTGATTGCGCTGCCGCAGCTTTTTTTTTTTTTTTTTTTTTTGCCGCTTGGGGCGGCAGAAAACCTGGAGCCGGCCCTGCCCCCTGTGCTGCAGGACTCCCTCTTCCCAGTGGTCCCCCTTCTGTAGGGTGTGGAAAGTTAGCCTTAGGGCACATGGTCTCTGTTCATCTTGCTAGCTGGCCTCCACAGCAGAACCAGCAACTTGCACATCCTGACAGCTGCCAAAGCTCCCTGAAGACTCGCATTAACTTCAGTGGGCTTTGGCTCAGGCCTTTACTGGCTTTTAGCTCATGGTGCCATCAGTAATTCCCAAGTGTCTGCTGCCATGCACAGGAGTGGGTCACCTGTGCTACAGCATTCCAGAGCTGCCGGAGAGGAGACCTGCTGAATAATGGGCCTTGTGGCTTCATTGGTCTGTAAGAGGTTGTCTTAAAATGCTCCTGGAAACGCCAAGTGGAACTGCTAATTTCCCTCAGTAATGGGCAAACCTATTATCTGCGTAGTGGGTCAACTCCTCAGCAGCTGTAAATCCATATCAATTATTCTGGTGAGCACCATGAAGCCGTGCCAATTTTATAACAGCTGAGGATCTGTCCCGCTTATGATCCTGGGGTTTGTAGCATTGCATGGTTGCTACAATAAGCAAGGCACCAGATCGTGTCTAAGAGTGCCTTTAAACTTGCCTTTATTGTCAGCGTGGGGTTGCGTTGGTAAATATGATTCAGTGCGTAATGGAAGGCAACTCATATTTGCCTGCAGACAAAGCAGCTGCAGAAAACAGTAAGGTTCTTCATTTACTGCATAGATTTTCTTGCCCCATACAAGCTTATTTTATTAGCGCTAATTTTTGGAGCTGGCTGTGACAAATCTTAAGCCTTCAGTTAGTTCAAAGCTATGGAAACCCTTAAATATAGAAGATGGAAAACTGGCTTTGTTCATAAAAGCTAAAGCTTTGATGCTAAACTGAAAATGGGACATCTTGATGTTTAGGAGAATCTAGCCTCCAGGGCCTATCATAGCAGATATCCTGAGTATAAGACACACTAATGTGAATGTTTCTGAGCATACTTACACTGAGTGTACAGAAAAATACCTAAAGTGGTAGTCAGCTATGGCCACCAGAGTTATGTGATTTATCATTGAGATTCCCCTTGTTACTGGAAACTTGAATCCAAATTGGAAACACTGGGTGAGCTCCTCAGCTGGTGTAAACTGCCCTCTTGTAATCACTTGAGTGCAGCTAGGCCAGTGCACACCAGACAATTCGGTCAATTAGCTATTATAAAATAGCTACAGGTTGCCTAGGTCTGTGCTGGAACTCTGTACAAATCTGTGCCCCCGATCCTGCAGCCAGATGCATGCAGGCTGAATGAAGGCAGTGGGAGCTGCATGCGCCCATATAGGCAGTTGGCAAGATCATAGCCTTGATTGTTGACATATAAAACATTCAGAGATTTGATACTTGGAAACATGAAGCCAGAGTAAGTTAAGTAGACCTGCTTGGGGGGGGAAAAGGGGCAGGGTGGGAGTGGGGGTAGAGTTTGTGGAAAGTATCACTGAGGAGTTTTGACCAGCTCTAGTCTTACTTTTCCCTTCACAGGGAAAGACAAAACTGTGAGCCCACTCCATTAAACCCCATTATCATGACCCTGTCCCTACAGGAAGATCTCTGCATGAGTGAGGGCAGGCACTTTATTTGAATGTAAAAGGTCACACAAGTTCAGGCTCTTGTGTAATTCAATGCTTGTTGCACGAGCTAGCTCCCTTCTGTGCGCTGCTTTAATACCGCTACGTCACTGCTGCCAACCAAAATATTTGCTGCCTCATGGATAGAGCATTCAGCTCCTCGGGTTGATTTAATAAAAGCAATTCCTATTCTTGAGTGTCAAACTGATAAAGTCTATGTAAGATTTCCTCTACTAACATATGCAAAGCTTAGGTTAATACAGGTCAGTTTCAAGTCAGGGAATTCAGCTGTAGGAGATCCCACAGTAACCTGCACTGCAACTTGTGCAGATGGACTGCTACCCACAGAAATTACCATGCACAGTTGCAGCTTTACTGGACCAGGTTATTTAAAAGTTTGCCTAAGCAGGAGACAAATGCCGTCAGAGGAAGTAGGACTGAATGAAGATGGACGAGAACAAGTAGGTGGAGACAAAAGGGCTGCCTTTTTCAGAAGAACTTAGCAAGTTGAGTGCTAGACTTTCACAAGCCTGGCCGCACGTGAATGAGCTGATCATGTGAAAACTGGACATAAACCTGCTTGGCTTTTATACTCCAGCCAGATGCTGCCTCATTGCTACTGCCCTAATTTATTCTTTTTAGGATGATGCACACACGTGTGCACAGACACACTATAATTTGCTAGTTATTGAAGTAGCTCTACAAGCCATGGTTCAGGTGACAAATTAAGGCAAATTACAGATAGCTGTCATGCAGTGCAGAGCCGTGCATATGCTGTAAGAGTCTAAACTTGCTAGGATCCAGAAGATTCCTGCCTCCTGAGATGAGACTAAGGCCTTGTCTATACTACCATGGGAAGGTGACCTAAGTGACGCTACTATAATAACTGTAACTGGAGTCGATGTAGCTTAGGTCGACTTACTGCAGTGTCTCCACCGTGTTGCATCAACAAAAGATGCTCCCCCGTCGACTTCTCTTACTCTTTTCGGGGAGGTGGAGTATTGGGGTCGACTGGAGCATGCTCTCCCTTCGATTTAGTGGGTCTTCACTAGACCCACTAAATCGACAGCTGCTGCATTGATTGCAGCAGTGCTGATCTACCGGTAACTGTAGAGATGGCCTAAGAATACTACATTTCAACCCAAAAGTTAACTCTCAGTAAAGTGAGAACAGGGAAATGCCTCTAACTGCATGCAGAGAAGAGTGATTTTTTCCAGTGAACTCAAGTTGTAGGTTAGCTCTCTGGTTTTCACTACTGCAAGTTTAAATTCAAATCTGTCCTGTTCAAGAGCATTTACAATACAGAAGTCAATGAAATATCCCATGGCATGCCTAGGTTGGCTCTGCCCAGTGGGTGTGTGCCCTGTAATTCTGTCTGGATCGAGCAATTGATTGACATGGGGGTGGTTTGGATCTCTCTTTAAATGAGACTGGCACAGGGCTAGGACATTAAAACCAGATTGCTTCAAATCAATTAGACTAATTCTCTACAAGTAAGTTATTGAGGGCATAGGGGTTACACAGCTACTCCACGACAAAGAAAAGTATAATGGTTTTAATCAACTGAGTATTTTGTTCTGGTTTAATCCCAAAATCCATGAAGCTTCTGCAGTGGTTCAGGAAGATATGACTATGAACCTGCCTACTCCAATAAATGTTAGGCCATGTCTGCCCTCCCGGCGAAATCGACACTGCTGTGATTGATGGAGCGGTGTTGATTTAGCGGGTCTGGTGAAGACCCGCTAAGTCGATCTGTACTCCACCACCCCAAGAGGTGGAAGCTATGTCGACAAGAGAGCATCTCCCGTTGATACAGCGCAGCGTAGACACTGCTGTAAGTCAACCTAAGTCACATCAACTTCAGTTATGTAATTGACGTAACTGAAATAGCGTAACAGAGTTACAGCGTTAGTGTAGGCCAGCCCTTAGCTTGGTGATACCGAGCCCCAGCATGTATCTGCTAAGGCTGAATTTCACCCATTGGAAATATCTTTACTGGGGGGGGGGGAAAATAGGTAACTTTTGACTACACAGGCCAGCCTTCCTATAACTGTTAGCAAACCCGGAAGCCTTTAAAATAACAAGCCAAACTAAAATTTCAATTGTTACCAATTTATTATTATTATTTTTTTTTATAAAAAATGGTAGCAATGTAGAATACAGCAACGTTTTCTGCTTCCACACACGCAAACTGTGAACGTTCCAAGCAATGTGTACATTTTAGAGAGGCTAGACAATAGCACGGACCAGAGGGTTACTGAACACAGGAAGATTTTTAAAAAGATTAAAAATTAGATCTCAATAGTGTCTTCTTAATATTGCTTTCATTATTGAAGACTGACAAAACACTCTACAGCAAAGGTTAAAAAACAGAAAAACAAAAGGCTGCTACAACACTGCCATACAGTCAAATCATCATACTTCAATAGTTGCATACTTGATAGCAGCATTTTTTCCCACTGAACCATGTGAAACTACATGTAAGAAAATAAAGCAAAAAAAAAAAAAAAATAAAAAAAAAAATTATGGCAGTTATCCATCAATATTTTAAAAAACCTAGGAGGAAGTCACTAGAAGTAGATGAACACTTATTGAAAATGAACCAATATCTACATTCTTAACTGTTTCCCATTCTCCAATAAAAATGTCAACTCAAATATCAACTTTGTGCATTTTTTTCTTTTGGCTGATTGAGTTTTTCCAGTTCGTAGTTTACTGCATGCTTGGAACAAAGAGGGTCATTGTAAAACCTTCTACACAACAAACTTTAAGTAGACAGCTGAAAATAAAGTGTACTACTTGTAAACACACAAAAAAATACAAGCTTTGTTGTTTTGTTTCAAATGACCACTGGTTCCAGATGGATTATCTTCTATATCTGCCTCTTTCCCCCCGGTCTCTGTCCCGCTCACAAATTCTCTCTCTCTCCCTTTCCCGATCCCGTCCCCGTTCTCGGTCTCTCCTGTTGTCTCTGGGACGATCACGCTCCCTCTCCCGCTCTCTCTCCCGAGGTCTGCTTCTCCGGCCACTGACCACTGCTTGTGTGCGACGCAGAAAGTCATCTACCCTCATATCGTAGTCGTGCTGTGAAAGAGAAGGACAATGCTATTTATTTAATTGTCCAGTCAAAGTCCCAGCACTTCACCCATCCACTACTAGGGCCTTTTGGAAAGCCAGGATCAAAGGCAGCTGATAAGAAGAAACTTTAGCATAAACTTTTTCATAGCAATGGCACAAGTTTCCTCCCCTCTCCAGACAAGCTACAGATACCAAAAAAATCCTTCCCGATTTGGACTGAATTTCAACCAGGGAAGTGTACGCATTGACAGCTGGAAGCCTTCCACAAACTTGGGCCAAGAAATGGTGGGACTTGTGCTCTTAAGTCCCTCAGGGGATTTTCAAAAGCACCCACAGCCTTGATTTAGGCACCTCAGTGACCTGATTTCAAAAGTACATTTAGGAGCCCAGGTGTAAGGCCAAGATTTTCAGAAATAAGAAACCTCCTGTATGCTTAGGCTCCTAACAACCTCCAAATCCCCCCAATTCCCACTTCTGCCTGTCTGTATGATTTGCCCCTTCCCCTTTGCTTTCATGTACACTTACTACTCGCTTGTCTCGGTATCTTGCTTCGTGTGGTACAGGGTGGTGTCCTGAGTATGGAGGGTGAGCCTGAGGTGGAGGCGCATGGTGCTGATAATAAGGGTGATGTGGAGGCTGTTCCATAGCTGGATAGGGTGGCTAGAAGGAAATTAAAGGATGTTTGTTGAACACTCCAAGATACAGAGCAAATCACCCTTAAAGTTTGGTTTACAAGGACAAGGTACCTGCCCCTCTGAAGGAAAACAAACACAACATTTAAATATATTCTCCTCTGCAGGTGGACTGTGGTTTAAAACATTATCTTGCATACGGAGTGGATAGCAGGACACTGCGTAGATTCCAACCAGATCTTCTCACTGAACTTCAGTTACCCGCATTTATTAAAACTATATCCCAAAAGCACTTAAAGATACTCATTTTCATGATTGACAGAGAGAAATACTGTGAACACTTCAGCTTTCGTTAGTTCAATAGGTGTTGTATTGGCTACCTCAGATAGGAGTCATGCAGACAAGCGTATCCTGGGCTGAGTGAGATGTGAAGGCCAAAGCACCTGTTATTCTGCTGAGTTTTATTAGGATATTCACATTTTGAATGAAAGGCCTATTTCACAAGATAAAAATAGGCTGCCAAAAAGCCAGAAGCTAAACTGATCTTTGGCCAAAATGCATTTTTTTTTTTTTTTAAATTCTCCTCCATGTCCCCTCAACTTGTCTTACTTCCACTCCCTGCATCAGCCAGGCCATTCTCTCATAAATAGTCACCAAGGTGTTTTGCTTGCATAGTGGTTCCAAACTGAACTGCTTGGGAGGGCTGGATTCTAGTGTAAATGCGTATTTAGCCAACCTGTAGAGACGGGCTGGGTAGAAGGATGGATAGATGGGTCAGAGAACTGAGTTTTCTTTGAAGAACTCTTCCCTTCCTGCAGTCTGATAGCCCCATTTGTTTGGGTATTTTTGTGCACACTGACTTTTTTTTGGTTCAGCTAAGAGTGAGAAGCCATGGGGGCTTCTTTGCTGCTGGCAAACCATTTGACAATTCCCAAGTACAAGAGTCACAGCAGAGATCATGCTATAAATATGCAAGTGTTATTGAGAAATAACTGCACAGTGATTATCCAACTCCAGACACAGCCAGAATGCAGGGAATTGGATAACTGAGAATAACTAGTTATTCCTCAGTAACTGCAGATCATTTCTGCCCTCCAATTGACAGAGAGCCCCATCTCAGTATAACAAAGATAGCGACTGGTACATTATCATGCACTCAGTGTATGAATAATAGTTTGCTGGTATGTTTATTCAACTGAATGCACAAAGTAACCAAAAAGCCAGTGCCATAGAGCAGCATACCTAACCAGGACCATGCTAAATATACTCCAGTGCTCCCTAGACGCTTCACTGCCAATGCCAGAGAACTCCTACACTCAGAGATCCCTCAGTGGACAGTTTCCCTCCTGCTATATTCTGTATTCCTACTCAACCTTCTTCAAATATTGATGGATTATTGGTCTGATCACATCCGTTATAGTGCATTGTAAGGAGAGTTCTTTTGTTTGTTTGTTTTTGTTTTATGAGAACAAATTTCCTCACTTTTTTATGCATTCACACTAAGCTGGATTTCTATGTCCTAGTACATATTAGGTTGTCAAGACAACTTCAAGATACAAACATCGTTTGATCACTGTTAGTGAGAGTGATTACAGTATCTTGACATTGCCTACTGTAATTTACCCCATTCAATTTTGTTTTCCTGCAACACTTCATAATTTAGAGTACACAGCAGAAGTACCTGGCACTTTACTAAACAGAGTACGAAGGCTGAGATCAGCTCAGGAAGAGTGGGCACATCCACAGGGTAATGTGGGGGTTTATTTTCAATTAGAAAATGAAGCTGAACAAGACACAAACCATTCCTTGCCATGGTGGCGGTGGTCCCATGCTGTGGAATTCCCTCACGTAATCATTGTAGGACTACAATGAAAGAGAACAACATGAACATTTTATAACAACTTTGGAAGTGCAAGAAATTATGTTAAAAACAAAGGCATCAACCTACCCCGTTTAAAAACACATCTCGGCGAACTCCTGAAAATCGTCTGTTGGGAATAAGATTTGTAAAACTCAATCCAGGTGACTGATATCAACGAGTTACCAGGACATAAAAATGAACAACATGAACACATCTTACCTGTCTACTTCTTGATACCTGGGATCCTTTATATACCCTGTTCAAACATCAAGCAGTGTTATCAATCAAATTTACCATTTCACCATAACAATCCTAAATTACAGTCGTTAGCATCCACCCTTCCTCTGCAACAACCTTCTTTTAAAGGTATGTTCTTGTATGTACTGCTGTTCTTATCTCATTTCAGAAGCGCTTGCAAAGTAATTTCTACAGACTTACTGCATGTCTTTGATGGGTAAAGTAATGGCATACAGAAAAGGGCATTCCAATGTTAAAGAATGGATAAATACACTCTTATGAGCTTGCATGCAGTACAAAAGAAATTGGGAAAGGGATATTTGTGCAGACAAAGACTAGACTGAATTGCTTGGCAATGTTCATGCACTTGACTATTGGCATGTATTGATTAACTGGTCAAGATTTCTATCTATTAACTGCATGTCCAATAGACAGGGTTAATCTGGACAGCTGTATGCAACAATTGATGGAAGTTTCTTGAGATATTAAAAATTAGGTCAAAATTTACAACGGATTATGATGGCACTAGTATAGTCTTAAAAAAAAAAGCAATTGGCACCTCTTGCTTTAAGCAGTTCAGCAAAAATCATTTGTAAAAGGTGGGAGGAATCAGAACGACGTAAAGCATTTTTGCAGTGCTATAGAAGTGATTTTTTTTACTTTAATTCTCAGCTGTAAATAATGCTCTTGGAAGTTTGACTAATGATGACAGCACTCTATTAAAGTAACTCTTCTTTGAAGAAATCAGCCTCTGAAGTCTATTCAAACTGGACACTGAAATATAAGCAGGCTTTTAAGATTTAGAAATCTACTATGGAAATAATGCATTATACGCAGAAGTGCACATTCCATTAAGACTTCCTAGACTGAAGTCTATCCTGTCCCGATACTGCCTTTTTCAGCAGCAAAGGTACACTGGTAATACTGCAATCTGTGGCTGTTGCATTTACACTGCTGAAAAAGCTATTTTATTTCTGAAGACCCTAACTTTTCCAGCTGAAACTCCTCCCCACCCTGCCAGTGGACTTCCCTTGAAAACAGCATGAGGACACTCTGACCTGCTTTATATCAAGTTTTTAAAAGTTTCTCTGAAAACAAAATGGGAACGTCTAGTATCATCCCACACATGACTTATGGGTCATGGGACCCCAGTTGTGAATCCCAGTTAAAAGTCTACAAAAAATGGTACAAAAAGCTCTCAATTCATTGCAAATAAATGTTTGTCAATCACCAAGTTAAATTTGAAACCAATATAAAGATTATGGAAAAAAGTTAACATAGGTCTATCATGGCCTACTTTTGTAGCTATATACAGTCAACGTGGTACTTTGCTAGGTCACCTTCACGATTAAGTTTCAGGTTACTGTTTATGGGCAAGAAAGGCGCTCATCATAGAAATGAAACACTCCCACCATTTAGGAAGCAATGGAGTTTGAAGGGGCTATTTTAACTGTCTGGGTTACCACTTAATATAAGGGGGGGGGGGGGGCGCGGGGGGGTTCGATTACTTTAAGACCACTGAAGAATTTACACTAAATTTACGGTGGGATTTTCAAGAGGGCTCAGCGCTGGCCTAACTCAGCTCCCATTGAAACAAGTGGGAGATTTACCATCAACTGCAATGAGAGGAGAGGTAGGCAATGCTGAGCGCTTTTGAAAAATCCCACTCTAAGTCCTCGTCACATATTAAAAGCTCATTAGGCCTGTATTAATTCAAAATTCCATCATAAAAATGCAAATACTTTTACATTTGTGCACAGGAGATATTAACCTGGTCTTTGGTGAAACTCAGGGGGATAGTCAATCCTTGGTTTCTTTCTGCTGTTATGAATATCATAATCCTCTGGTCGACGCCTATACAAATTAGACATTAGAGATTAAACAAGGTTGTTTGGCGTGTTCTTCACAGCAGCATCCCCTCACAGAAAAAAGCACCACGAGCTGGCCAGGATCTCTGTTAGAGTCATTCGGAACTCAGTCAGTTTTGCATATGCTTCACAGTCAAGAGTTTATAAATTGAAGCTTTAAGTTTAACTTCAAATCATCAGAAGCCCTGCTCTATGCTAGATAAATACACTTGATTATCGCTTCATAGTTATAAACAAACAGACTTTGGCAGTAAGAGAGGAACTTGATCCAACCATAGCTTAATATCCAAAGAGAATATTTAACAAGCTGATCTAAAACAATCTCTTAACTTACGCTTTAACATTATACTTTCCACTTTACATCTTAATTTAACCTAAAAGAACTAGACAAAAAAGAGACTTAGTAAATCTGATTAATCAGTCAAATCTACAAAACTAAATATAGTTACCTCATTTGCAAAGTGTTCTATCCATTTTACATGGACACATTTTTGCTAAAATTTGTTAGCCACAGGGCAGACAAAACTTTTGTAAAATGAAAGCCTCTTTCCAGGTACATTTAAAAATAAAAGTGTGCATGATTTGCACACATGCCTCTTTCACCATCAGCTATCTAACTTGATTGGGCTAGAAGTATTTTTGGATTGTCACTGACTAATCACTAAATTACTAGTTTAACCTCCGTTCCTTCTAAGGATTAATTCTAAATACTCTGAAGCATCCTAACTGAAATAATTAGAGCTCGTCTCTAAAGAAGACTGCTCTGTTCCTGATATGAAGCATTAAAAAATCTGCAAGAACTTCAGTCATGCTGGGGGAACCCATTTTAAAAGCAGCTCCATTCCAGTTATTGGCTTGAGTTAGTTCTTCAATAGACTTCTGCTGGTCATTAGTGCCCCTCCACCAAGAAAATATATAGCATTACAATGGCCAATCACTTTTTAGTATTAGATTGTTTAAAACATTCTGCTACAAATGAATTTTCCAGCAACAGGTACAGTTCTCTTGAAAAAGGATTCAAATATAAAGTTCCTTCAAATCAGTTAACCATTTTGCAAACTATACCAGCTGTTAATAGCTCTATTAATTGACCTGTTTCCATAACAATCATTTCTCCTCCCCCTTCCCACTTTCTAGTTTTTAAAAGCCCACTTCACCCAGTATCAAGTTTTTTTTTTTTAATGAAAGCAGATTCTTCACCCTCTGAGCAAAAAACCCAAAAAACAAAGCAGTTGCATCTACAGCAAAATCAGATTAAGAAAAATAAAAGCTGGTGTAAAGAATAAACATACCGCTTTCTTGTAGTTTTGAGAGTGCATTTACGACCGGTATAAAACATGATAGTAACAGTTCATATAGTAGTCCAACTACTGACTTTAAGCTGTAAGCCACATACATAAATGGAGGCCCTGGCAGGCTTGAGAAGGTGTGGTGGTGTTATATGTATAGTTTGCAGTCCATTGCAAAACCTTCACTTGTAAATACTTTATTGCACTGGAAACCTCTTAGCTTAACTTCAAAAGCCATCTTGGTGCTCAGTCCTTTAAAGCCAAAAATATGGGGGCGCTGCCAGGTTTCCTCCTACCTACTCGTTACAGTGTCCTTTTTAAGCTCAAGGAAATGGGGACTCTTGTTGGGTATCTGTACCTACCACAGGATGTTTCCGCAAAGAGGAAACTTAACCAAAGGTTTCAGCCCAAACCATACAGTCTTTAGCAGAAAAAAAAAACTTTAGATTTATCTGTAAGCAAAGTGGCTACACACAGGGAAAAGGTGTTTGGTAGAAGGGCTTATATCAGTTCTTTGCAAAGACTTCTCCAATTCTGTAACAAGTTATACCCCCTTTTCCTGGTAAATGCTGTTAAGTTCATAAAGCAGTGATCAATAACCATGTCGATCCTCTAAAAACACTTTAAAGTCCACAGGTACTGCCAACATCTGGAAAGGTTGTATATATAGACACAGCAACAGCCATTCTTTTTGGTTTGTTGCCGGGTCTCCAAGGGCCACTCGATCCCCTTTGGAAAGAACCTACTGTTTTCAGAAGCTCAGCAAGATGTGTGAATTCAGTGGTTACATGTTAGAGAATATTTGGCAATGGGGTTAACACATCACGGTGATACAATTTGAAATAGTCCCAATAATGCTCCTCTTGAATATCAAAATTATTTAAATATTTTATCCTCAAAATGAGGCGGCATCTTCTGCAAAATTATAAGTGATCCTTATAAAAGTCCCATATTTCATGAGGCTTATCCAGAGACACACCTGAAAGAAAAGGCTTTTACAAGATATTAACATATTTTGGCATATAAAGACTTCCTCTTCCTCCATCTAGCCTGCTCGCTCATAATAAATCCAAGCTTACCTATGGCTGACATTACATGTTGTGTTATCTGTATAAAAGATCTAGTCTAAACTAGAGAGCTTTATTTATTTAAGAACTATTTTTCTGCAAAAGCAAAGATCCCCATTTTCCTCTTGAAATATGACAGACCGGGGGGACAATGTGAAATCCTCAATGAAGCCACAAACTCGTCCATGCAGCTTGATTTGAGGATTTTCTCTCTTCTTTATCGCAGGGAAAGCTTTTGATGAATCACATTCCTCCATCACGTTATTCTGATACATGTGCCTATTATCAGTCCAAAGAACGTTTCTAACCTTCCCACGTCCCGGACTGGTTCTCGACGGGATGGACGTCCTCTTGATCGGGGCTGTGAATGCATTCGTCGCTTGTGCCGCATTTTATGAATGACTTGATACAAGTCAATGCTTTCATCAGGAGGGAATAGGAGACAAAGCTGGGTTCCACATTCAAGCTCAATTTCCTAGAATTAGTTAGAAGTTAAACAGTGATTTACAAGCTGAAAACAGGGAACATCTCCCATTAATTACTTTCGCCAGGTACAGAAACAAACACTTTGAAGAGGAGACTTCAATCCCACAAAATAACGAGCACAGTACAGTTTTATTAGCTTCAATGCTTTGGGGGATATGTAGCATCATCATAAAATAGCCCTATGCTGGGGACACAATACCTTCCTAACAGACATTCAGGTCAGCTTCACTTCATTATTGTTTAAAGTTGAAAGAGTTTTTTGTAATCACATAAAATTAAGGAAAATAATCACCACATACCTTAATCAGTTTACACTGTAGTCTGGAATATATGGATGATAATCCCACAAGCATGGTGAAGCAGATTTATTTTCAAGAATTAAATGTTATCCAAACTCAGTGAAAGAGCCACAAGTAGTTTGTGAAAGTGAGGTTTAATTTGTGTAATTGCTGTATAATATGTTTCTAGCATATAAGGCAATTTGTTACAGCTAACTTAACGCGTACATTTTAATTACACGTTACCTGGATATACTGGAATATTCTCTCCAAAGGTTCAGCAATTTCATATAATCGTTTTAAAAAGGGGTTGACTGCGATTCTACCAACAGTTAGGTGAACAGAAAATATTTTTGTTTTAAAACATTCGTTTAGCCATTTAAAGGGCAACTGTCAAAGAATCAGATAAAATTCCTTTAAACAGTATTAATAATTTTAAAAAGCACACACTGATTTGCAATGTCCATTTGCTTTTTGTAAATTATTAATTTTGAACAGTAAAATCAGATAGATAGTTCTACTGCCTCTAGAGTCACTTTTACTTTGTTCCTATGTACAAGATGAATTGTGTTTGGATGTACCACACTGCAGGGGAATATTTAACCCCCATCCTCCCTCAAAACAAACTAACAAAAAATTGTTTTTTAAATAAATAAAAACCATTCATGTTGATTTTGTAAGAGTGTTTTTAAATAAAGCCTAAGTTACTGGAGTGGACAGCATCCATTCCAGTGTATTCTCGAATATTTGGTAGAACTAAGAGGTACCAGCTTGCATTTTAAAGGTGTGCCTATTATAATGGTAGAATCTGTGTCAGAAGAAACTTAATACATAAGGCAAACACAGTGCAAAGGATAGAACTGAAAGCACCAGAACTTGTTCTAAAAAGCAAAATACTCTACTACAAAGTGAAAGTTATACTACCACAAACTTAACATAAAATTTGCTACACTGCCACTTTGAAATGTTACAAAGTTTGTTAGCACCAATTGCTACTAGTCACATTATATCCAGACCAAAATTGCTGATAATTTGCTTAACCTAACTGCTACAAACTTTCTTTTGCAATTCTGCTCCCTCTCCAGTACTATGAGAAATCAACCTTGCCCCACATATGCCCTTGTCAATGAAAGCTGTACTGCAAAGTTGAATAGTTATAAGAGCTTAAAAGTTATCTAATCATGTCTTTTGTTTCACTTTATTACTAAAGACATTCATTAAAAAACTTGACAAACCTGTCCGTCACGTCCAATCTTTACTGGTTTATGTTCATTCCAAGGATTGGTCAGGTGAGCAGATTTAGTGAAGGGTAATTCACGCCTAAATATGCAAGTGGTATCATTTATAGTTATTTTGTCTATTAGTTTAAAAAATGCAAACAATAGGACATTACGTACTGTATAACCTCATTCATTTGCCCCACGATATGATCCTTTGTGAATTACTGACTTAAGAATCCATGCATTTAGACATCTGTAATTCAATATTATGTAGTTCAGACTATACTAGTCTTTTTTTTTTTTACAAAAAAAAACAATCTTAGCACTGAGACTTCTCACTACAGCACTCTGCTATTTAACCTCTGAGGTGAAAAGAGCATGTACTAATTTATAAATGCTGGTTAGCAAGGTTCCATTGTATAGATAAGACTATTAGCCTTCAGTGTGCTACTAAATAACAGAAGTTCCAACTCTGACATACTGCCACCTAAAATGCTAACACATATAAATCTGGTAACTTTCGAGTTCTGGTGGGTACAATTCTCTAGAATTTTATCTGAGCCAAGTGGGAGTAGCATTACATCTTTGAGGATGCATTAGATTATTGGAAAATCACTGGAGGAAATTTCCTACCCAAACTTGATGGTCCTGCTTGCTAATGTTTGTTTTATGACCGTTTAGCAGGTGCATCCTATCACTTTACCTACTGTTTTACATCAGATATGCATAATTTATTCCATCCAAAAAGGAGCATCTATTCCTCCCGACCTGGCCTTTCATGCTTAGCCAGACCCCATGGTACAAAACACTTCCCCTTTGAGTTTTTATTCTGCTCTCCAGGGCTGAGAGTCCAGAACATTTCAAAGGAACACTTTGTTTTATAAAAGGAAGATTTTAAGATAACTGCAAACAAATGCTTCTAATTTCTGTTTATTAGGCTACTGGGGGAAAAAAAAAAAAGAATCGCTCAGTTAAAAATCCCTGTATAAAATGTTAAGGACTACGCAAACAAAAAGCATTTGCTATAGCAATCTCTTATAGGAAGGAGTCCCAAACCCAGCTATAGTAATAATGGGGCAGATTTTTCCCCATTTAAGTGAATTTCAGTCAGATGGGAATTTTCAAAAGGGGCACAGCCAAAAAGATAGAATGAATGGAGACATGCATTTTCTACTTACGAATGAAAGTTAGAAATAGTGTTGAGATTGAGATACCTACTTTATAGTATAAATGCTACCATTTAAAAGAACAGAAATATTTACCTGCAAATCCAGTCAATTTTAAAGACACCTCCCAACATTTTAGCATTCATTCCTGCAGGCAGAACCCAGTGTATTGGGGATCCTCCATGATGGGATTCAGATGAGAGCCTTGCAAATCCTAGAGGAGTTGAGATAGCAGAGGGTAACAGAACAGCTTCTTAAAAAAACAAACCAAAAAACAAAACCAAACAAACAGAAAATAAAACACCAACACACCACACACATCAAATATTACTTTAATTTACCTTGGAATTTTCCACTCTCTCTCACAGAAAATATTAAAACAACACTTCTTGCTGCTCTAAATGCAGCATTAAGTTTCTTCTCGTTCACTGGAAGAGTTGACCAAACACCCTACAAAAAAAACAACCCAAGGGAAATGTACACAAGTCAGTTATTGCAAGGAACTGTTCATTAACTCAATATTTTAAAAGAGATTTAAAGGGGGGAAAAGGCCAGGCTAGTGGTTTGGAAGAAAATACTGTGGGGCAGCTGTATTGGAGACCTAGTGGTATTGCCAACCCCAGTGTTAAAAAGTCATGAGATTTAAAAATTAGTCTCATGTTTAAGCCAATATGTTGGTTCTTTGCCTTCTGGTTTCTGAGTTTTTAGGGTGCACCCAGGTCATCTTTTCAAGTTTTTCTCTGCAACAATGACAGCGAGAAATTTAGTTTTTATTTTAAAAAAGGATTCCCACATAAAGCCCCACCTCCTGGAGTCAGGTTAAGTTTAACACCAAATATCAAGAGACTTATGATGATAAAAAATAAATAAATAAATAAATCACAAGATTGGCAACACTGGGATAGCAGAGCTGAAGCATACTGTAGAGAGGCCATAGTTAGTGTCAGGAGGAGAGCGCTGCCTGCAGAGTGTTTCAGGCTCTTTGCTTCAATTACTGCACTGAATGTGTTAGATGCTAGCCCGTGCCTAAGGCACAGAAGAGCAGTTACTTTACATATAAAGACTGCAAGTAAAGTAATAGTAATCAAGAATCTGAGCAGTGAATGTGCTGTTGCCAGCTCAAACACAAAGACAACATGCTATTGTGGCTTTATTCCTCTCAGCATAAAAGCAAAGGTGCCGAGCATCCACAGCTATGACTTTCCACAGTCCAAGCCCAAAGTTAAAACCCTACAGCAAAGTTTAACTAAAAAAACTAGCACAGTTTAACTAAAAAAAAAGGGAGATAGGCCTCTTGCCCCACCCAAACCGGGTAACACAATGTACTGACTTTTTCCTGTATTTCCTTTCCACATTATTGCCAATGTGTAACGTGCAAATACAAACTGCCCAATCGTCCTCTGTGTAAGTGGAAAGACAGCTGAGCTGCCCCTGTGGCAGCACCTCTTTCAGCCTAGAAGGGTGATCTGGAGGGCAGGCAATAGGGTGGCCAGAGACATGCACTATCCCCACCTCTTCCCACACGTTACTCAGAGTAGACACACAATCATACAGCCAGAGACTACAGGTCTGTGCCCCCCTCCAACCCAGCCTATCACATGGGTGTAGTTGAACTCCCATTTTAAAAGGGAAGTGGAAGTCTCAAGGCAGCTGATGGCTTCAGAAGCTATGGCAGTAAAAGACCCTATTACCAAGAATTAGTGATCCAGCCCAGTGCCCTATTCTACAATGGGGCAAACTCTGCCCCTCAATGAAATGGTGAAAACCCTGCACACGGAACTCCACACAAGTTTCTCTCTGACAAGAAGCAGTGAGAACTTATTTCCTTTCTGAACAGTCTGCTCACCGCTCCACCCTCATTGAGTGAGGCTACAATCCAGGCTGTATTTTAACCGTTTACTCAGGCCTGGTCTACACCGGGGGGGAAGGGGAAAAGAGAGGAGGAAGGAAAGAATCGATTTAAGTTACGCAACTTCAGCTACGTGAATAACGTAGCTGAAGTCGATGTACTTAGACCTACTCGCCACGGTGTCTTCACTGCGGTGATTTGACTGCTGCCACTCCCCCATCGACTCTGCCTGCGCCTCTCGCGGCGGTGGAGTACAGGAGTCGATGGGAGAGCGCTCGGGGATCAATTTATCACGTCTAGACTAGACGCAATAAATTGACCCCCGCTGGATCGATCGCTGCCCACCGATTCGGTGGGTAGTGTAGACATACCCTCAGTGAGGGATAAATTACCTTGCAAGAAAAGCAGTCTAAACAGACAGGAAAGGTCAAACTTGGGAGCCTAAAGCTAGGCATCTAAATAACATGTGGTCTGATTTCACAGATTCCAAGCACCCCAGTTTACATTAATTAAACTTCAGATACTAAAGTTTTTAAACTGATGAAGTGTCCACATATATATACGTCTGCACCTCTGGACAGCTATTGAAACTAACTGCATTCATATGAAATATCCTCCAAATCCAAAGTCATGATGTACCACACATCTAGCAATGCAGGAACTATGCACTGAATAAATTTAGTAACCAAAGAGAGACTATGTGCCAATTTTTTTAAGAAGTTCTGAGAGATTAAGCTCTTTCCGGAAAGGACTTTGTGCTGTGTTTGTTTAGCACAATGCCTGGTCCATCACTGGGGCTCCCAGGAGCCACAACAATAATGATATTATTCATATTAAATACCCCATTTTTTCCCTAGATGCCCAGACAAGTTTTTTAAAAGGTTATATTTGAAATAAATTTCTTGTAGCAAGTCAAATGTTGCTCCAAAAAAAAGTTACTTACCTGGAGCTAGAGATTCTTTGAGATGTGTGGTCCCTATCTGTATTCCACTGGGGGTTATACGCATACACCCCATGCACCCGGAGCTTTTGAAAGTACTGTAGTAGCATCTGCCGGTCTGTGCATGTGCCCTTGCTCCGCCTCATGGTTTCGACTGAGTCAATAAGGGGCAGGGCGGATTGACTGCGCCTTTAGTTCCTTCAAAGCAAATCAAACAGATCTGCAGCAGAGGGAAAGAAGGGTGGGACTGGACTACAGATAGGGACCACACATCTCGGAAAAACCTCCAGTTACAGGTAAGTAACTTCCTCCTCTTCTTCAAATGGTAGTCCCTATTGCATTCCACAGAGGGTGACTGACAAGCAGTACCTAGTCAGGAGGAGGGTGCAAGGAAGATGACAGAACCGTGGAACGGAGAACAGTCACACCGAATGAGGCATCTGCAGCAGAGTCTTGCACCAGGGTGAAATGGGGAAAAAAAGGTAAAGGTATGTACTCAACTCCATGTGGCCGCCCTACATATGTCCATGAGTGGCATGTCGTGAAGCATGGCCACAGTTGATGCCTGTGCTCTCATGGAGTGGGCTCATACCTCAAGGGGTGGAGACAGCCCAGATAATTGATAAGAGCATGAAACTCACTTAGAAATCCTCCGAGCGGAGATGGCCTGCCCCTTAATCTTCTCCACTATAGCGACCAAGAGGCTCGGGGGACTTCCTGAACGGCTTAGTCCTCTGCAGGTAAAAGACCAGGGCCCTACAGACATCGAGGGAGTGAAGGCATGTGGCTTCGGAAAGAAGGCCATACATGTATGGGTTGGTTGAGGTGAAAGTGGGAAACCACTTTTGGCAGAAACTTGGGATGCAAGTGCTGGGAAACTTTGTCCTTATGGAATGTGGTGAAGAGAGCGGGGACGTCCGCCATCATGGCCCCCAGTTCCCCATCCCTTCTTGCAGAGGTAATAGCTGCAAGGAAAACAACCTTCACAGAGAGAAGGAAGAGGAAACAGGAGGCCGGAGGTTTGAAGGGTGATTTCATCAATGCTGTGAGGACAAGGTTGAGGTTCAGGGTAGGGCTGTCGATTAATCGCAGTTAACTCAAAAAAAAAAAAAAAAAAAAAAAAAATCATGATTAATCTCACTGTTAAACAATAGAATACCAATAGAAATTTAAATATTTTTGATGTTTTTCTACATTTTCAAATATATCGATTTCAATTGCAACACAGACTACAAAGTGTCCAGTGCTCACTTTATATTATTTTGATTAAATATTTGCACTGTAAAAATTATAAAAAATAATATTTTTCAATTTACCTCATAAGTACAGTAGTGCAATCTCTATCATGAAAGTGCAACTTAAAAATGTAGTTTGTTACAGAACTGCATTCAAAAAGAAAACAATGTAAAACTTTAGAGCCTAAAAGTCTACTCAGTCCTACTTCGTGTTCAGCCAATTGCTAAGAGAAACAAGTTTGTTTACATTTACGGGAGATAATGCTGCCCACTTCTTAATTACAGTGTCACCTGAAAGTGAGAACAGGCATTCACATGGCACTGTTGTAGCTGGCGTAGTAAGGTATTTACGTCCCAGATGCGCTAAAGATTCATATGCCTCTTCATGATTTGGCCATTGTTCCAGAGGACATGCTTCCATGAAAAAAATGCATTAATTAAATACATGACTGAACTCCTTGGGGGAGAATTGTATGTCTCCTGTTCTGTTTTATTCGCATTCTGCCATATATTTCATGTTATAGCAGTCTTGGATGATGACTCAGCACATGTTGTTCATTTTAAGAACACTTTCACTGCAAATTTGACAAAATGCAAAGATACCAATGTGAAATTTCTAAAAATAGCTACAGCACTCAACCCAAGATTTAAGAATCTGAAGTGCCTTCCCAAATCTGAGAGGTATGAGATGTGGAACATGCTTTCAGAAGTCTTAAAAGAGCAACACTCCGAAGCGGAAACTACAGAACCCATATCACCAAAAAAAGAAAATCAACCTTCTGCTGGTCTACATCTGACTCAGATGATGAAAATGAACATGAGTCGGTCCACTCTACTTTGGATTGTTATCAAGCAGAACCTGTCATCGGCATGGACGAATGTCCTCTGGAATGGTTGTTGAAGCATCAAGGGACATAGGAATCTTTAGCACATCTGGCATGTAAATATCTTGCGACGCCGGCTACAACAGTGCCATGTAAACGCCTGTTCTCACTTTCAGGTGACATTGTAAACAAGCAGCAGGCAGCATTATCTCCTGAAAATGTAAACAAACTTGTTTGTCTGAGCGATTGGCTGAACAAGAAGTAGGTCTGATTGGACTTGTAGGCTCTAAAGTTTTACATTGTTTTGTTTTTGAATGCAGGTTTTGTTTGTACATAATTCTACACTTGTAAGTTCAACTTTCATGATAAAGAAATTGCACTACAGTATTTGTATTAGGTGAATTGAAAAATACTATTTCTTTTGTTTTTTATAGTGTAAATATTTGTAATCAAAAATAAAGTGAGCACTGTACACTTTGTATTGGGTTGTAATTGAAACCAACATATTTGAAAATGTAGAAAACATCCAAAATATTTAAATAAATGGTATTCTATTATTGTTTAATCACACGATTAATCATGATTTTTTTTTTTTAATTGCTTGACAGCCTTAGTTCTGGGGAATGATGGGATGAATGGGAGGATATGAGGCCCTTCCAGAACCTTGCAGTTAATATGTGAGTGAAAACCAAGTGCCTCTCCACAGGAGTGTGGAAAGCACTAATGGCTGCTACGTGTACCTTGATAAGAGTTGAGAGTTGAGTTCCGACACTTTCAGGGACAGGAGATATTTCAAGAGAAGAGGAATGCCCATGGCCTCAGGGGCAAGCCCTTTCTGCAGGGCCCAGGAGGCAAAATGTTTCCACTCGGCTTGGTAGGATCGCCAAGTGGATTCTTTCCTGCTACTTGCGAGGACGCCTTGTACGGCCGATGAGCACTCCCATTCTAGTCAAGATGCCCATCCAAAAACCAGGGTCTCAAGTGAAGTGTCTGCGGATCAGGATATCTGATCCTGCTGTTGTGTGGTGAGAGCAGCTCTGGGAATGTTGGTAACAGAAATGAAGTATGGTTTGACAGGTGGAGAATAAGCAGAAACCACAACTGGAGAGGCCAGGATGGGGCGATCAGGATGACAGTCATGCTCTCCCCCGCGGAATCTTGGGGAGGACCCAGGGCAGGAGAGGTAGGGGAAGGAAGGTATAATTGAACTGGTCTGACCAGCAGATGACTAGGGTGTCACCTTGGGAACAGGCTCCGAACCTGCGCAGAACAGTACTGTCCGCATTCGGTGCTGGCATGGGAGGCAAAGAGATCCTTGGTCAGAGTCACCCAACAGCCAAAAATGCCTGTGACCACGTAATTGTTTAGCTCCCATTTGTGGTCAGCCATGAAATTCCTGCTGAGAACATCCACAATCACATTCTGAGTCCCCAGGAGATAAACCACTGACAACAGGATACTGTGTGCGATGCCTCCACACACAGCGCTGGTGACCTTGTACCCCCTTGCTTGTTTATGTAAATAAATAGTGGTGGTGTTGTCTGACATAATGAGAACATGACAGGAATGGATGTATGGGAGAAATACATGACAGGCTCTCCTTACTGCCCCAAGTTCTAGGATGTTGATGTGCATCCTGGATTCCCAAGTACTCCAAGTCCCATGTGTTTGCCCATCTGGGTGCCCCATCCACCGACTGATGAGTCTGTAATGATCGGCATGGTTAGAGAGGACAGAAGGAAAGGCATCCAGTTGCAAACCTGAGCTGGGTCCATCTACCACCAAAGGGAGGAAAGAACCTTGGGAAGGAACAGTCAGCAGAAGCAAAAAAGTGTGACGGTGGTGACGTATGTGCATGCCACCATGTGGCCAAGAAGGGAAAGGCAAGTTCTGGCCAGAAGAGAAGGATTGGAAGTCACTCTAGTAAGCAGTTGTAGTAGGGTCAGGAACCTGTCCTCTGGTAGGCAGGCACATGCAGAGACTGTCTTGATGCGTGCCCCAATGAATTTCAGGAACTGTGTGGGGTCCACCGTTGATTTTTATATGTTTACACTCACACCCAGGGAGGGGAGGAGTAGAAGCAGCAGGGAAGTCAATGCTCAAGCCTCCCATCTGGACTGCAATACGACCAACGAGTCATTGAGATGAGGAAAGATGAGGACCCCTTGACACCAGAGATGGGCCGCCAGTACAGAGAAAGTCGCTGACACCAGGATACTGTGTGTTGCACAATCTCCAGAGGCGAACTGCTTCCACACACAGTGCTGGTGATCTTGTGCCCCCTTGCTTGTTTATGTAGTAAACAGTGGCAGTGTTGTATGACATGACGAGAACATGACAGGAAGACCCGAGGAGCAGTGGTGAGCCCGAACGGTAGAACTCTGTACTGGAAGTGCCAAGGGCCAATTGTAAATCTCAAGAACCATCTGTGGGTTGGGTGGATACCTATGTGGAAGTAAGCGTCTTGCTGTATACTACATGGCTCTTTCTAGCGAAATATGATGGCTGCGAGAATGACCACATAAAACTTTGGCTTGCATATGAAGTGGTTGAGACCACGGAGATCTAGGGTTTGTCTCCTTCCCCCATTTTTCTTGGGTACCAGGAAATAGGTGGAGTAGAACCCTGCGCCCTGAAAGGTCATGCGAACAGGCTCTATCACCCCTCTCTGCAGTCCACCTCTAAGGCGCGGATACTATTGTGAGAGTTGTCTAAGAGGTGGGATTGGGACAGGGGATGTGGATGAGGTAGCACTGTGAACTTGATCATATAGCTATGTTGAACATCATACAGGATTCACTTGTCCATTGTTATTGCACTCCAGGCTGGTAGAAAGAGTGATAGACGGGTTGTATGAACTGTGGGGTGCAAGATGGTTGATGGCTCTCTAAGAGCACGAAGAATTATTGCTTACGCAAAGATTGAGTGTGTGATGTCAAAGACTGAGCTGACAGACCATGCGGACAGGGCCGTTGGATCTTTTGACACTTATGGGGAGGCTCATAGGGTTGCTGGTGGAAGAATTGAGGAGCTCGGTGCCATTGTGCAGGAGGTGGATGATAGAATTTGCACATGGGTGTATAAATACCCAGTGATCATAGGGTGGATCTAGAGTCTTTGAGGGAGTGCAGGGAATCATCAGTCTTCTAGCTGAAGAGGTGAGATTCATCAAAAGGGAGATCCTCAACTGTGTTCTGCACCTCTCTCGGGAAACAACATGAATGCAGCCAGGATTCCCTCCCCACGACGATCCCTGTAGCCACAGTGCGTGAAGATGGGTCCAATGAATCCACCATGGCCTGAAGCGTTGTCTGGGTGACCAGTTTGCCTTCTTTTAAAATAGCCTAGAAGCGGGCATGAGCCTGCTAGGGAAGCTTGGCTTCAAAATCCAAAATTGGTCATAATTCAAAGAGTCATATTTTGTCAGTAACGCCAAGCAATTAGAGATACGAAACTGAAGGCTGGCTGAAAAGACCTTACGATCTAGGAGGTCCAAAATCTCTCTTATCCTCTTTGGCTGTTGGAGTGGAATGTGGGTGTTGCTGCCTGGCCCGTTTAGTAGCAGCCTGAATAACCAGGGAATTGGAGGGTGGTGGGGGTGAGAAAGCAGAAACTCAGACCCTTTGTTGGTACTTAGTATCTTTTTTATGTCTTTCGGAGTGGGTGTGCAAGTGGCCGGGGTATGCCAGTACGGGCCGGTTGGAAAATGGCATAGTTGATCAGGAATGCCACTCTGGATGGTACCAATACATGCAGAACATCAAGTAACTGATGTTGGTTGTCCTGCACCTCCTCCAGTGGAATGTGGAGGGCAGCAGCCACCCTATATAACAGTTCCTGGAACTGGTGATAGTCGTTCGGAGGGGGAAGAAGGAGTCCACAACACTGCCATATCTGGAGATGAGGGGAACTACTCTGGATCCAGCAGAGTCAGGCTAACCAGTGCCTCTTCCAACCCCAGGTCCAAACATCTACTCGATGAAAGACAGAGTGGCGAGATGGGGGAACTCCTCTTGGGCAGATCAGGAAGGTTCCATGGGCAGATATTGGAGCCAAGACCCTCAGTATGGCCAACCAGGAGGATCTTGTGGTTGCTACAGGGGTCCCCACGGAGTGGGGTACAAGTGGCTCCTGTGCTTAGGAAAGGGAGGATATTGCCACTGAGCTAATGGAGCTTTTGGGTATTCATGCCGATGGAATGGGAGAGGCAGATCATGTGTTCCATCCGAGTCCTCAGACACTGAGAAGTCAGATCCTTGTTCAAATCGTGCTACCGTCAGAACGAGTGGATCCGAGTGAGTCGCAGGGATGTGCTCAGGAACACGATCCAAAGGTGGCAAGTCCAATGCAGAGGAATGGGGTCTCTTATGGGTCAAATGAACCGGGAGACATGGCGATGTAACCTCATCCAGGACAAACAGTTAATGAGGTCCAGGAGCTGACTCGAGCCTCCCCAGTGTCAGTGGCATGCGTTCCACAGATGGAACCGGGGATGGAATGGAGGACTGCCTCAGAACCAACAATTCCTGTGACTTTGGAGATACCAATCCAGAAAGGGTACATTACTCTGTAACCGGGACTGGCAGACCCAGTGTTCTATGCAACTTCTTGTCATGTTTGTGAGCCTTGGAATGCACCACTTCTCCATGCCTGGAACTCATGGAGAATGCAACATCCTCTTGGGCTTTGAGGCAGAATTACTGTCATGCTGATGCACACGCTTCCTTGCCTCACGGCTAGGCCCCCTGCACGGGATCTGTAGTGCTCGTACCAGCAGAACCGGACTGGAGCTCCACGGCAGAAGACATGTTCCTCAACGGCTCAGGCCGATGTACCGGGGTTGTGGGGGTGTTTTCCCCAGCCTGGATCCGAGTACGGCCTCATGGCAACCTCGATGAGGTGCTTCTTGAGGCGGAGAGTCTGGCCTTCCCAGGTATGGGCTGGGAGCAGAGGCAGATACTGCACCTCAATGCGACGTGCAGATCTTGAACCCTGGCATCTTTGGCGTAATCCAATACCCAGGCCTAGGTGCCGGAGGGGGCGGGTGTTGGGGAGGCGGTTAGCCGGTAAAAAGGCATCCCAAAGTCCTTAAAATCCTAAAAACGACTTCTAACATTAAAACTGCTACAACAATAACAAAATACTGACTATATACAAGAGTAAAACAGTCTTTTTTCTGTATTTAGGAAAATGCATCACAAGAGATGAGAGAATAGAAAAGGCTCCAACTCAGACCATGCGGCGGTGAGAAGGAACTGAGGGTGCAGTCGGTATGCCCCGCCCTCGCCTTGGTTGACACCATGAGGCAGAGGCAAGGGCGCACGTGGACCAGCAGACACTACTACTTTCAAAAGCTTCAGCTCAGAGCGCTTGGTGCATGCATGTAACCCCCAGTGCAATACAGAGAGGGACCATCATTTGAAGAAGAACTTCTATTTTCCTGACTGACTTCCTACATGACCATACTCCAAAACACAGGATCATAGGACTGGAAGGGACCTCAAGAGGTCATCTAGTCCAGTACCCTGCACTCAAGACAGGACTAAGTATTATCTAGACATCTGAATACACAAACATTACATTGATTCTTTAATACAAATAGTCTAATTTTTTCTTTTGCCAAAATTTAATATTAAGAGAATCTTGTCACAGGAATAAGAGACATCAACTCAGACACTCAGTTTTTCGTTTGTTTTACTTGGAATTACATACAGATCAAACTCTCACCATGTACTGAAAGAGGTAGATTTAGAGGCCAGAATCTGGCTGTAGCTTCCCAGCTGGGATGTCCCTGGCAAGGGAAGAGAATAACTCAGGTGGCATAAAGTTGGCTGGGCCTGCTACCATGCCATCCATCACCAACTGCCCTCTTGATATAGGAGGCGTCTCAGTGGTGGATAAAAACTACACTCCAATTCTCATCTGGCATACAGTCCTTAGTAATTACAGCCTGCTGGCATAAGTTAAGAGAAGTCAAGGAGTTGCTCTAATTTGTGTTGGAGCCAGAGCAGCTACCATTTGAGAATTAGGAAGCTAAAAACAGGTTTGCAATTTTGGCACAGGAGATAATATGGGCTTGAGTGTCAGTCCCTTTCTGTACTGTTTCATGATAAAAAAATCAGTTTCAGGAAAAGTTTGACGTACCTTAGCTTTGGCAAGTGAGACATTTTCATGGTTGTTACTCTTGATGAGAAAAAATCTTGCATCTTGGAGAATATATTTAAGTTTACTGGTTTGGTCTGAAAAACAAATTTTAAATAATCTCAAGTTTAAACTTTTAAAAATTATTTCCACTAGGTAGTGGGTGTTTATTTTTAGCCCTCCCAACCCCTACCTAAATCAAGAGTTAAAACCTTCCACCCCAGCTTCAACCTTGAAATCTATGCCAAAGAGCACGCAATGCCAAGCTTTTATTTAAAAAATAAAATAAAATTAAAACAAGTAACTTCAGATAAAAATCAAACATAGCCTAGTGATGTTCCGATATACTTGTATCCCAGCTTACAGTGCCAGGATAGGTAATGTGAAACATTTGCATCAGGCATTGTTGAATAGAGTATTGTTAAATACATTCCACTTTTCAAGTAAAAGCATCTCATTGCTACTTTGCTGCTCCTGCAACAAGCAAATAATTGACATGTTTTTTGCACCTCTAATGACATGCAAAAATAAATCAGGATGGAGATGCATCACTGTTTACACTCACAAATCAAGTATTCAGATTGTTATATCGGAACATTACCACTTCGACATAACATAATGAATGGACAGAGACAATGGCTTGTGATGGGGCATGCATTAAAAATTCAAATTTAAATGATACCTTTTTGGACAGCACGAACGGAAGATGATAATTTCTCATGCTTCTTTTCTGAACCTGTGTTTAGCCAAAGTACATTTGTTCAGATTGAGCCTTGATAGAGATAAGATACAATTTCTACAGCCTTGTCACATACAATTTTCATTCATGACAAATTATTCCTCCTGGCGCGCACCCACACACACAAAAATACTGCTCAATGTGCACGAGTGTTTTGTTTTAGTTTTTTGGGTTGTTTTGGTTGTTTTTTGTTTGAACAGTTTCCTACTCAGAAAACTAGTCACTGAATCATCATCTTCCAAGTTTTTTTAAAAAGTGAAAATTCCACTTAAGCAACAGAATAGCATTAAAGTAACAAGAAAGCCTACTTCCCCAAAATTATCCACACAGAACATGCCGAAAGTCAATACAAAATTAACAATTAAAATATTAAGCTGCATACCCCACAAATTTCTACAGATTTGATATAAGTCAGCATGACAGGCAGTAAAAGGAAAAAAAATACCTGCATATGATTCTGATGCAGAACTTCCACTTCTATCAAAAACAATTGGAGAGATACCTCTAGCTCTCTTCCTTTCCTTCTTTTTCTCATCTAAAAATCCCAAAACAAAGATAAGCAGTACTGTAAATATCACACATGGAAGACAAGAATGGGATGAAAGTACTGGCAACAGATAAGTGTGATTTGTGATAACTACAAGGGTATAAGGTTCTAACAAGATTTAGGTTCCGGTCCTAAGGCCCCTTCCTCCCCTCCCCAAATATCATGTACAATAATTTACCCTAATTTTCAAACTTGTAGTTCATGAGGGAAAGGTAAACAGCAAGAAATCTGCAAGTTCCATACAAAGTTTAAGATACAGAAGTGATTCACTAGGTTTGGGGCTGCTTTAGTTCTTCTCTTCAATGCTTTAGAAATTTGCAGTGACACCAAATAGGAAAATTGTGTTGTGACCAGCGACACTGCTCCTGAATGCTACTCTCTGTATCTGAAAGCTCAGAAAAGTGATAGAAGTAATAATAAATAAAAAAAAACCCACCGGGGAACATTGTCAATAGGTCTCTTTTCCCCTAAAAGAGAAATTATACCTCAAACTTTTTTCTTGGGGCGAAAAAATTACTACAGCTTTTTATTTTTTAGGCTGTTCTCACTCTCTAACTCCAAATACCAAGGCTGGCCCACCTGTGTCTAAATTACTCAGGAGGACCAGCTATGAAGCTCTCAAAACAAGGAAGCTACATGACAGGAACCTTTTTTAACAAGATTGTAAGCATGCTTCTCATCAAAACCAAACAACAATAAAGAAATGCCATCAAGTGATCTCTCCACTGAGCCAAATTATATTATATGATCTTTTTCCAAGATTTCATCCAACCTTCCAAGTTAGTCTATACCAAAAGAACCAAGTAATCAATAAATTTAGCAACACCCCATAAAAAGGGTGTCATTGATTCTTAAATTCTGAAAGGAATTTAATATTCCTGAAAATTAAACACTAGCAGAAAAAGCGAGAACCAGGCATGGTGCAGGCAGGTGCCATGCAATTTTCTTAAGTCCCTATTTCCCCTATTATTCTGATCCTGGACTCCTCAACATTCCAAGTTGTGTGGTGTTCTCTCAAATGAATGCGAACACTAAATGCATTTTTTACCAAGACCCAGCCATGTTCTATAGCTCTCACCTTTGGAGAAATTGCTAAGGCAACAGGCTCACTATTCCACCCAGCCACACATCTAGATTTATATTGAACTTCTTGCCATCAACTTTAGAAGATAAATCATAAGCGAATCTATGTAAGAAGTGTCAAGTAGTATTGATTGCAGTAGCTTTAAGTGTTAAAACAGCAAAGCCAAATCCAGTTCACCTACAGCAATTTGATCCTAGTATAGTGGAAAGTCATTATTTCCAGGCAAGCCTTAGTACTAATGTTCCATTATATTGCCTTGCTGTAAAAATTCACTTAAAAAAAAAAAAAGAAGAAAAAAATCACCTGATGACCAAAGTCAAAGCTAATCCTCACTAGCACAAGCCAAAAAGAAGTCAATCTTGAAATATCAGTAGATTTAAAACAAGTAAGAAAAATCAGATATCAAGTAGTATAATAAGAAGCAATCTACCTGAAGCATCCGAGCCGGAACCAGATCTGACTGACCCATCTGTGAAGGATGCGGATTCAGAATCAGAATCACTGGCTTCACTTCGTGTGTCATAGTCATTTCCTTCCTTTTGATCTCTCTCATCTTGTTCATATTCTTCTTCCTCCTCCTCCCCCTCTTCTTCTACCTCTTCATCCTCCTCCCCTTCATCATCTTCCTCTTCTTCCATTCCTTCCTCCTCATTTTCTGTGTTCCCTTGCTCAGAGGAACCGCTGCTGCCAGTCTCATGTTCTGAGCCATATTCCTCAGAGTTCACCTCTTCTTTAGAAGAATGGCTGGATCTGCTCAGTCTTCTATCTACGTCGTGCCTAATTCTCTGATGTTCAAAGAGAAAATCAATCAGCAGTCATAGAACACATTGTCTGGATGCACAAAGTGCCTTAAGAGAATGCGCCTTATAAAAGCCACAAACAATTGTTTTATTTCTAAGGCTGCAATAACTTTTACTACCTCAGAACCATCTGGTGTGGAAGACTTTGCCCTTCTGTCAACATCTCTTTTCCTCATGCAAGTCTTTTCAAGTTGTCCTTTATATGGTTCCCTTGAACTGCTGCTTGACATACGGGTCTTTCGATCATCTGGGCGCTTGTTTCTATCAGACCTCTGATATTCCTCATTCTTGTACTCCGACAGTGGCTTTCCTTTTGTACTCACCATTCTTTTATTATTGCTAACTGATGAGCTAGGTGGCTTTGGAATCATTTGCCTTGATGAATGCATAGAAGGCTTCTGTCTTTTGCTTTCAGCACTTTCCATCCTGTCACTTTTTCTTTTTGACCCTTAAATAAAGACCAATAGAGACCAAGTTCAAAGTTATTTTACACATCAGATTAGAAGACTTTTTTTTTACGTTTGATAATATTTCTCCTTAAAATCAGCTTTACTGTCTTGAAGTTTCAGTTCCAAAGCACTCTTAAAAATAATTAACCTTTCAAGATTATGGCATTTTACAAATGTTAAGTCCTTAACCTCCCAGTCACATTCATGTTTTCCATACTGAGAGACGGAGAAACTGATGCTGAAAGGCTAAGTGACAAGCGCAAGGCCAAACAAGTTACTAGCAGAGCTGGGACTGGAAAAGAGGACTTCCTTGTTCCTACTCCTGTATTCAGTTTACTAGACCAAAAAATAATTTGTAAGATATAAGCAGAAAACCCAGATTCACTGTGATCGTCAGATAAAGAGAAGACCTACTTTATTATGTTTGTCCATAAGGTCAGAGATTACATTATAACGCAGCTGCACAAAAACCGTTTGGGATTCCATTACCCGGGTTATGAACATTGTCACCTTGCAGACTTTAATCATCCTGCACTGTAAAATTTTGCTGTCTACTTTTTAGCAAGATATCTGAGTAGTAAAGCCACATACCCTTTTTCTCATTTTTATCTTGCTCACTATCAGGATTATACAGCTCATCATCTTGGTCTGGAGCATCAGTCAAAATGTCATCCAGAACATTCAGTTCACCATCTGAAAATAATATACATAAATTACAAATATTATTGACAATAATCCATTTTGAAGAAATTTTCTGAAACAGTGTTTGTAACCAGCATTAGTTTTTATAATGTTATTAAATTTACGAATGCATTAACACAGGAATGAAACTTAACAGCTTGTTTCCTCCTTGACTTTAGCTTCAAGTGTCAACAAAATTCAACCTGAGAGTGTTGCAAGGTGAGAGCATCAACCTTTATGAGGGTCAAAGTCCAGCTCACTTCTGTGATATGGTCTCTGCCAAAGAGAGGGATTATGGGACTTGCAGTCCAAATGTCATGGGAACTGCATGCTGCCATCAAAGCATGCGAATAACAAAAATTCCAGACCAAGGAAAGCAGCAAAGGGAGATCAGGGAGATGATAAAACTTAATGACTCTGTCAAGGAGACTGGGGAAAGGCAGGAGGGCTTATCTTGTCAAAGGAAAAGTGCTTAAGGGAAACACATGCAAAAGAAGCCTGGCAAGGAGCCAAAGGCCTGTTTGAGAGCCCTACATGAAGAGGAGTAAAACCCTGCAAGAGAAGGAAGTGTCTATTCAGACTCTGATGATGCTCTGGTCACAATTTTGAACTCCATTAGCCAGGGGTCACAGACACCAGAGGCTTCTCTACCAGGAATACAGCCTTTCGCATCTGAAAGTTCTACAGGAACTAAGCAAGCAAGGAGGCTGTCTGAACAGAGTGAATCTAATAAAGTATCAAGGGGTCACTGGGAGCTGGGGTCAAGTTTCCAGCATGCAACTTTCTCTATCCCATAATTCACACTTTTATTTTAAAGAGAGATCCCACAAACCCACATGGCACTGTCCACCCTCTGACTGAAGGTTGAAGTCTGCACAGCTCTGTCTAGTCTCATGAATGTTGCAAATACAGGACGCATTATCCTCCAGTATTATCAGAGATGCAGGAAGAACCACAACAATGGGGGACATGATGATTTTTTCGAGGACAGATGATGGACATAGTGAAAAACAATTCAAGGCTGTTGGTGGCATTCATGAAGCAGCTGCAGACGGCGGAGCACCAATTCTGGGCCCAAGAAATGAGCACTGACTGGTGGAATCACATCACAATGAAGGTTTGGGATGACTAGAAGTAGCTGCAGAACTCTAGGATGCAAAAGGCCACATTCCTGGATCTGTGTGCAGAGCTCACCTCTCCAGTGGATGGACAACAAATGAGACAGTTCAGAAGCGAGTGATAATTGCACTATGAAAGCTTGCAATGCCTGATTGCTACTGGTCAGTGGGAAATCATTACAGAGTTGGAAAATCCTCAGTGGGGGCGGTTTTCATGCAAGTGTGTAGGGCCATTAATCATGTCCTGCTATGCAGGTCTGTGACTCTCCGCAATGTGCAGGACGTCATGGTTGAATTTGCAGCAATGGGGCTGCTGAACTGTGGTGGGACACACAAACGGCATGCCTACCCCTATTTTGGCACCACCATCTTGCCACAGAGTACATCAACAGAAAGGGCTTCTTTTCTGTAGTTTTGCAAGTCTTGATAGATCACCTGGGATGTTTCACTGATATCGGTGTGGGCTGGTCAGGGAAGGTGCATTATGCTTGCAACTTTAAGAACACAGAACTGTTCAGAAAGTTGCAAGCAGGGACATTCTTTCCTGACTGGTGGATTACCACTGGTGATGTTGAAATACCAGCAGTGATCCTGGGGGACCCAGCATACCACATGCTCCTCTGGCTCCTGAAGCCATATACCAGCCACCTTGACAACACCAAAGAAAGATTCAACTACCAGCTCAGCAGGTGCTGAATGACAGTTGTGCTTTTGAAGGCATGTTGGTGTTATTTATTCACTGCGATCCAATCTTGTGAGAGAAATACCTCAATAGTGATAGCTGCCTGTTGTGTCCTGCATAAGATTTGTGAGACAAAGGGGTAGAGATAAGAGCAGCTGTCTGGTGAGTTTGAACTGCCAGACACAATGACTATTAGAGGAGCTCAATGTGGAGCTATGAAGTTGAGGGAGAGACGATGAATTATGCTGTGCTTGCTGTACATTTACACATGACTAGGGTGTTTTCTTGAACCTAAGAGATCTGTGGTGCTGTACACTTAAAAGTATTGAATGCTCTGAGTACTGCTATACATTCTGCAGAACATGTGGTGAACGAATAAAGATGAGTTTATCTTCAAAAACAGAAATTTATTGACTAACAAAAGCAGTGAAAAAAGTGCTAAAAAGGATAATACAATACATAAATTCCCACATAAATTAACCAAATACAACTTTATATTTAGAATGGCAGCAAACAAATTTGTCCATTTCCGTGCAGAAATGCAGTCAATTTTAGCGACACATACACCAATCAGTGCCTTGAATGCAACAGTAAGTGACTGAGACATCCCTGACGCCTGCCCTGCATCCGAAAGTATCTGGAAATATCTTGCCTCTTTCCCTCGGCAGTATAAAGCTTTATGGAGGTCTTTGCCAGAAAGTACTAGATTTGCTGTACTCACTCATCATCAGGAAGATACTGAGTGCATTCTTGAAGGAAATGGTCTGGGGAAGGTTTTGGGGAAAGACCGTAGAGTCCTACCAAATAATGCTGAGGACTCTTGTGTTTGAGGCAATCAGGAGCCAAGCAGAATCAGAGGGGCCCTACTCTCCAAAACTAGCCTGTGTGCCTGTTTCAGAAGATTCTGAACTGCACAATAATCAGAGGTTTTGCTTCTTAGGATTAAGGAGCTTGCAACTCTTCCATTTCTGAGGAAAAAGAAGCCACACATTCTGATTCTGTCCTTACCGGATATGTTTGAATCCAAACTCATTAGTATAAACACTTGCCCTCTAGGGTAGGAGGGGCGGAAAAGGAAAATATAGTCTAGCTTTGTATTTGAGACACCCTTTTGCCAAAGAAGCTCCTTATGTCACACAGCAGGTCCTCAAGCTCTAGTTACTGTGTATTAAAGTCTGACAGAAGCAGACACTTGTATCTGTAGGCACCTAAGCCCAAGGCTGATGTTCTTGCTGCTGTTACCAACAAATGACATGAGAACCACATACCTGGTTGTGTAAGTTCTCATAAAATCTGCCAGAATTCTTTGTGCTTTTCCACAATGGTACAAGCCCTCTTCCATAGCTTGAGCTGAGCGTTGTCCAGAAAGGACAGGTAGTTTGCAACAAAAATCTGTTGCCACTGTAGCCCAACAAAGTATTTTTCCAGGGACATCTTAGCATCTTAATTCTCAGTCTAGGGAAGCCAAGCAGCAAGTCTCAAATCTTAGCCCCGGCCATAGCGCACCGCCATCAGGCTTGTGGTGAAGCAGCAGCATCCCCAAACAAGTTGTATTTTTGCTTACGTCGCTTTAGCAATATCCACAGTAGAGTAACGGTGCTATCACAACTCCTTCACCAACTGGCTCAGCACTTGGTGCAGGGGTATTGCAAACTTAAAGGGTGATTGTTCCACAGTTAGATCTTTCAGGAAACCCCCAGGGCTGGACAGGACCCAAATTATAATTGGTGACTTTAGTCATCTATTCTAAAATGTGTGGAAAGGTTGATCTTCCAGTGGGGTTCCTTGTCTTTTTCCTCTGTGGATGTAAATTTGGTTCTGAATCTCCAGTTTCCCAAACAGCCAAAGAGCACTTCTTCTGTTCAACAGAGCTCCCCAACCCACCGATTACATGGTGCTACCTCAATGTGTATGTGCACGAGGGATAGCCAGCACTGCCAAAGCAAGTGGTGACACCAGCTGCCCCAGTAACTACAAGTAGTACCACTGATAAGAATCACCACTAGCTCAGGTTGCATTAAGACATGTTTCAGATACTCCTATGGCACCAACCTTTCAACCAGCCCTAGTACAGGGCACTGCTTTGAAGCCCTGAGAACAGTTAAAAAGTGCATAATGCAATCAAAGCAATCTACATAAATCACATAATCAGCCAACAATAGCTCTAGCTATTGTCTCCTAGGATATGCAAGTTCCCCCACCCCATGCAACCCTGCTATTCAGACAGTGATTGCTGCAGACCTTGTATGTAGTAACTGGTAGGCAGAGAATGAGCAATAATGGTTGTAAGTTCGGGTATAACCATTTTGGTGCTTGACTAGGGGTATGTCTGCACTACAAAATTATGTTGACCTAAATTACATCGACATACAGCCACCACAATGATGAAGTCGCTTTTGCAGGTCCACGCTACGTTCCGTGTGTCGGTGGTGCACGTCCTAACTTGGAGCGCTTGCACCAATTTAACTGATTTTAGTGTAGACACTTACAGATTTAGGTCGCTGTAAACTGCCTTGCTTCAACCTAACTCTAATGTAGACCAGGGCTAAGGCTTGTTTTTGACACATTCAGATCTGTTATGCTCAACCAGTACACAATCCAGATTTCAGAGCGGTAGCCATGTTAGTCTGTATCAGCAAAAACAACGAGGAGTCCTTGTGGCACCTTAGAGACTAACGAATTTATTTGGGTATAAGCTTTCGTGGGCTAGGAGCCACAAGGACTCCTCGTTGTTTTTACAATCCAGATTAAATAGCTGCTCCCACCGTTAGTGGATCTGAACATACCACCCATAACAGAATTTGTATCTGCTATGAGTATTTTCAGAGCATCAGACTTATACCCACCAGTGTTTTATTACAGTATACCCACACATGACCTGCAGCTTAAAGACCTAAACTAATATACTTTAAAAAAAATTCTTACGTATGTTACCAACTGTGTACCAGAGTATTAAAACTAGAAAAAAAACCCATCAACGTTTGCTTTTTGCTCAGCACTGAACAGTAAAAAATGAAATGTATCAATCAATTTTCCTTTTCACTTATCATACAGTTGCTGTAACATTTGGTTTGCAAATGCTATGGGGAATTTATAAAAGCTTGCATTTACAATTCCTAAACCGAGGGAATATATTAACCTGGCAATGTAACTTTTTACATACCATATCAGCAAGTACACATGCACATGGCAGTAAGCATCATCAGAGCACTAGGAACTATCGTATTGCAGTATTGGTTCCAAAAGGCAGAGAAGCAGACAGACACCAGAGGAGATGGCATGACTGGAGACAAAGCTCACAATTCCCTTTTGATGTTTGAATGTGATGTATTAAGTAGTACTAACATGCACACATAGCTATGGTCTCATTGTCATTACCATTACTATGTATAGCCATGCTCATCCTTTGAGCAACACTAAGGAAGTTAGAAAGAGAAAAGGCTGGTTTGAGTACGCAGCTAATTCTGCCAACCACAGGACTGTTCCCTTTGGTATACTGCTTATAGGAAAACCCCAAGAGTTACAAACACCAGAATTATGAACTGATCAGTCAACCACCTCATTTAGAACCAGAAGTACACAATCAGGCAGCAGCAGAGACAAAAACAAACAAACAAACAAACCAAAAACAAATATAGTACAGTACTGTGTTAAGCACTCATGGAAAATAAAGGGAAAATATGAAAATAAAGATTTGATAAAGTAAGGAAACTGTTTCTGTGCTTGTTTCATTTAAATTAAGATGGTTCAAAGCAGCATTTTTCTTCTGCATAGTAAAGTTCCAAAGCTGTATTAAGTCACTGTTTAGTTGTAAATTTTTGAAATAACCAAATTAATGTTTTGTTCAGCGTTATGAACATTTCAGAGTTACGAACAACCTCCATTCCCAAATCGTTCATAACTCCGAGGTTCTACTGTACTACTTTGGCTGTGTACAGTTTGAGATGTCCAATCTAAGCAATGTAATACTTCGGCCTAACTTCAGTGGTTGGGTTTAAGTGTGTGGGTGCTGTTGGTGGCCTGTGATATACAGGACATGAGATTAGATCAGGGATTCTCAAACGGGGTCACGAGGTTATTACCTGGAGATCATGATCTGTCAGTCCTGTGCCCGGCGGGGTCAAGAAACGTCAGCCCCCATTAAATTAAAAAACCCTGTTTTAATTTATAAGCGGGGGGAGGGAGGGAGGTGTCACACTCAGAGGCTTGCTGTTTGAAAGGGGCCATCACAGCTACAAGAAGTTTGAGAACCATTGGACTAGATGATCTGGTGGTCTCAAACTCTATAGACTCTACTGAGGCCTCTACCTTTTCCCTGATATTTAGTCCATTTCCACCCCTTTCAGTAATTCCAGTCTATTACTCTGTGGTGCTGCACAAGACCTTGAGAAGAGCTACAAAATGTATAAATATAAGAGGTCATCTCTAAGTTGTTACAGGAAGGGGCCTCACAGCACCTGCAGCTCCTACATTGGAATCTGTGCACACAGAAACCCCACTAGAGTAAAAGGGGGCCTTAAACAAGGGCACACAGAGCAACGGCTGCGCCCCCACCCACCCCGAAGGCATCACTGCATGATGGGGTAATCTGACCTGCATACAATACAAATAAATGGTACAAAGCTTAAAGTAGTGGCTAGTCCCACCTCAGGGCAGTGACACATTATACAAATCTAATAGAGCAAATTATGTATACAGCCCACCCAAGGGTTTCACAGATGGATCTACATCCAGTTCCTTCATCCCTAAAATACGGTTGACACTTCAGAAGAAAATTATGAACGATTTTTGTAATTAGTTTAATTTATTCTGGTAAAACCAATATGAAAATCTCCACACCCCTCCCCTCCCACCGCAGGGCAGCTGCCCCCCCCAGCCAGTCCCACCGAGTCCCCTCCATCCCCCGCAGGGAAGCCAACCCCCCCCACCCAGTCGCCCCCCGGCAGCCGATCCCCCCTCCCCCTCAGCCAGTCCCCCCCCCCCCCCCCCCCGCGCCGCCCGCCCCCCCCCCCCCCCCCACACCCCCCCCCCCCCCCCCCGGGCGGCCGATCCCCCCCCCCCCTCAGCCAGTCCCCCCCCACCTCCTCTCCGCCCCAGCAGGGCGGCCGATCCCCCCTCCCCCTCAGCCAGTCCCCCCCACCTCCTCTCCGCCCCCCCCGGGCCCCCGATCCCGCCCCCCCCCCCCGCCCCCCCCCCCGCCCCCCCCGCCCCCCCCCCCCGCCCCACCCCCCCCCCCCCCCCCCGGGCAGCCCCGTCCCCCCCCCCGCGGCCCCCCGCCCTTCCCCCCCCCCCCCCCCGCCGCCCCGCCCCCCCCCCCCCCCCGCCCCGCCCCCCCCCGCTCCGACCCCCCCCCCCCCCGCCCCCCGGCCGCCAGCCCCCCCTACCCCTCCGCGCGCCGCCCACCCCGCCCTCTCCGCCCCCCCAGGGCAGCCGATCCCGCCTCCCCCTCAGCCAGTCCCCCCCACCTCCTCTCCGCCCCCGCAGGGCGGCCGATCCCCCCAAACCATCCACCCCCTTCCCGTAAGGGCCCCCCTCCCCCACGCAGGGCAGCGATGTCCCCCCCGGCGAGGCCCGCTACCTTTCTCCTCCCGGCTGTCCGCCGCCATCCCGCCGCCTCCCCTCAGGGGCCGGCCGCCTCGCGCTCTGCTCACAGCGCCGGCGAGGTGGGACGCTGGGGCGCGGGGCGGGGCGCTGGAGCGCGCTGCAGAGGCGGGCGCGGACAGAGACAGGGCTGCGGAGTCTCGTTGCAGGCCGGGCCGGGCCGCGCCGCCGAACGTCTGGCTAGAGAGTCCCTAAGATGGAGGCTGCTTCCTGCGTGAAACAATCCCCCTCCCACAATGCACCGCTTTGTTTACGCTTCTAGCGTCACAATGCAGACTGCGTGTGACCTCATCGCGTAGAGTCCGCCCGGAAGGGCTCCAGTACATCAGGTGAGGCAGGCCGTATCACGTGACTCTACAAGGCGCCCTCGGCCGCCGCCATCTTGCGCCGGGCTTCTGTGTCTGCCCCGCCTGCGCGCTGCTATGGAGTCCCGCGCTCCCCGCCGCAGGGCCCGGAGCGGTCCTGGAGGAGCGGCCGGGCTGGGGGCAGGAGAGTCGGGGCGAGCGCAGCGCGGCCCTGGTTGCCTGGGGCTGTTTGAGCCTCCGAGCAGAGGCGTTAGCGGCGGGTACCCGGCCTGTGCCAAGCCCCAGGGATCGCCGCCTCCCGCTGCGCGCGCACCCCCCCCCCACCCCCCGGGGAGCTGCTCCCGGGGTACTGCGCGAGGCAGGAGTTTGCAGATGTTAATGTGCGGGTAGAACACCCCCCCCCCCCCATGGGGTGCAGAGCTGTTGGCCGCCACTAGGGGCTGCTGACCCGGCAGAGCCATAGAAGATAAGGCCGGGGGGGGCGGCAGGCCTGGGGCTGAGCATCAGGCTGTTTCTCCTGGATCCCTGGGCTCTGGGAGGGTAGAGTCTGTGGAAGGGGGGGGCACAGCTGGCCTCTGGCGGGGGAGGGGTCCGAGTGTCTGGGGTGGGGGGTGGGGCATGGTTGGGCTTTTGGGGAAAGGGTGTAAGTGTCTGACTCCGCCCTGGATGGTCTCTGGGGGGGTGGAGGGGGCAGAGAAGCAGGAAGTAGGTTGTCCTAGGGGTTTCTTTAACTCTCTACTCCTGGGGGGATTTTTGTGTGTGGCTGTTACAGCCATATTTGCTGACAGGTATTTTGAAATAAATTACCAAGATAATTGAAACTGGTGTGATTATATAGTGTTGTTTTGACAAATCAAATTTGCAGAATTTTAAAATATTGTGGGCAGAATTTTTAGGTGCAGAATTTGGCGCACAGGGTACCGCTCTGTCAGCAGGTGGGGCTGGGTAGGTTGCATGGACAGGCCTAGGCAGGCTGGTCCCCTCGCTGCATCCTCGAGGGAAAGGTGACAGAAGGAAACTAAGCTAAATAGCAAAACAACTGGTTAGAAATAAAACTATGTCAGTGGTTTTTAACTTGTGGGCCCTGGACTCCTAGGGGGTCCGCCAACTAAGATTTCTAAAGGCATCTGTTGCACCATTCAGAATTATTTAGGGGTCCGCAAATGAAAAAAAGGTGTTAATCCCCTGCTGTAAGTATTATTCAGAATGTTATAAAAAAGATTATACAACCTGCCCCTACTCACACATTCCTTCCCTTTGTGAGCACCACCATCTTCAGGTGATTGTACTCCTCAAATTACAGAGCTGTGGGTATGTCTACACTGCAATTAGACATCTGCGGCTGGCCCGTGCCAGCTGACTTGGGCTAAAGGGCTATTTAATTGCGGTGTAGATATTTGGACTGGGGCTGGAGCCTGGCTCTAGGGCCTTTTTTGAGGGTCCCAGAGCTCGGGCTGCTTCCTGAGCCTGAACATCTACGCTGAAATTAAACAGCCCCACAGCCTGAGTCAGCTGGTATGGGCCAGCTACAGGTGTCTAATTGCAGTGTAGACATAGCCTGAGTTACACCATCATAGCTATACTGGCAGAGTCCCCTGGTGTAGATGCAATATATGTGGACAGAAGGACTTTTTCTTTTGGCATGGCTACATCACCTCCCTGAACGGTATTATCTAAGCTGACATCTTTTGTTGGCATATTTGTGTCTACACTGGAGGTTTTGTTGACATAGCTATGTTGGCTTGGGGGTTTGATTTTTTCCCCCCCCACACTATTACCTCAAGGGGAGAAAGGTAATGCTTCAAAAGAAAACTCTAGAAATGGTAGGGGAGAAATAGGAAAGGAAAGCCCCTTTTCTCAGAACTGCAGACTCGACTCTCTCCTGTGTCTGTCACCAGTGGATATTACCCTCCCTCCTATGTAGTGCAGAAATAAAAAGAAGACAAAATAGTCAGGTATAAACAAGGTAAGTGTATTAAGGGAAAAAGGTACAGAAGAATGGGAGAGAAATGAACACAGTACAGCAGTTAAAACAGTGAATCAGTGACTGGCTCTGAGAGCTTGAAGCTCAGGCCCATAAACCCTCCTGTGGGATTCTATCAAACAATAAACAATACCCCAACACAGAAACCTCTCTCCTATCGTTCCGATGCAGCAGATGTCACGTACAGGCGCGATGCCCAGGACCTGCAACTCTTGGGCTGATTTAGAGCCCTTGAGGAGGAACGCTGGGGAGTCCAGACGACTGATGGTTCTCGTTGCTGGCGAGGAGACCCTCTGGGCTGATGGACACCAGGAAATGCAGGTTACAAGAATGATGATGACAGGACTCCTCTTCCTCAAACACACTACGGGATAGATGTTCTTCGATCTTAGCTCGGGAGCTCTGCTAAGACCCGACCATGCACGAGCTGTCGCTGGAATGGACAGCACCCCCACGCAGGCGCTTGACAAGTCCTTATAAAGCCTCAGAAGCGGGAAGAGTTCTGAGGTGATGGAACACTGAGGGCTGATTTTGGTGGGAAAAAACGGTTCTGACTGGTTTTAGCTAAAGTCTTTGTGGTAAACAAGTCCACTCTCAAAGATGGAGTCCAAGGTCAAAGTTCATATACTCCATTTTGAATTTCAATTTACTGCCAGTGATTCACTTAACAATATTTTAAAAACCTCTTATAATAGCTAATTAAAACAATGCATTACATCTAACACACCTCTGACAGACGTAGTTATGCCAGCAAACTTTGTAGCGTAGACCTGGCCTGAGTGAAGCTTTTTCTGTTCTCTTCCAGTAACTAAGTAGCAGGAGTGAGTTGGGCTTGCAAATCAAAGAGAGATGACCTAGGCCAGGTCTACAGTACAAAGTTTTGCTGCCATAACCCCATGTGCGGCTGCATCTGTACTGACAGAAGCAGTCTTGTGTTGGTTTAGCTAATGTCATGTAGGGAGGTGGTGTTACCTTGCCAATAGAAAAACTCCTTCAGTCCTCATATGCTGCATCTCCACTAGGGTGCCCTGCCAGTGTAGCTATCCCAGTATAGCTGTGCCAGGAAAGCATTTTACGCCTGGGGGAATTCTGCGCCACTGCACATACGCAGAATTCATGTCCCCCACATATTTCTTTGCTTCCATGCAGAAAAATGACTTTCTGACAGGGAAGCGACAAGACTGGTCATGCGACCCTCCACAGCAGTATGTTTTGGGTGCCCAGGGCAGCTGGCAGAGAGGTAAATCACTGTGGGGCAGAGGGCAGGACTGGGGAAGACCCAGCTGGTGGCTCCTATCCTGTGCTGGGCTCAGCTGCTAGTCTCAGCTGGGCTGGAGAGGATGGGACTTCCTCTTCCCCTGCACGGCATCCGGGGCCGGGTCAGACCCACCCCCAGATTTCTTCCCAGGCTGCAGGAAGCTCTGAACCGCCCCCCTCCCACCCCGCTTCCTGCACCCATCGCTCCTCAGCTGCATGGGGAGAGATGACTGTACAGGGAGCTGCTCCCCCATCCGCCCAACCCTCGTGCACCCAGAGGCCCTCATATCCAGACCCTCCTGCCAAGCCTCTCCCCCCTCCCCCCCCACACCCAGTGTAGAGGGAAAAATCCTAAGGCCATCTTGGATCCTCTAAAGGACAACTAGGCGTCCATTTTTGTGAGCCCTTCTTGTTCCCTCCTTATTCTAGTTTGGCACCTTTTTCCTGTTTAGGTGGGAAAAGACAGTGGCTGTCAATCATCTAATCTGCCTAGTGATCAAGAGTCTATATAAGGCAGTGTTCAGATCAGATCGGGGCTGCCCATCTGAGTGGTAGAGTACGGAACGGGTAATTAAGGGTAGGCCATTCACCCCACAAGGGTTACTTGGAGAAGGGGATATACTTACTTATACGCATCTGATCCATCTTCTATAGAGTTCGCTTACTGCATGCACGATGTCACAGGTATTGGGGAGCGGGAGGGATTTAACAGCTTACCTGAAGGAACGATCGCCTGATCCTGTCTCAAGACTCTGCTTCCATCTAAGAGATCCAGTAGTCCTGTGGTGCTGTGCCACTCTAAGGAGAAGGAGACATCAGGAAGCCAAGCTGCTAGAGATGGTATTGTGATCACTACTTGTCTGTATGCGTAGTTCCCTGATTGTTACAGCCTGCCTTGTTTTATTATCTGCCTGGTTGTCCTCTGTTTTACCTTGTTTGTTCTGGGAGTCCTTGCCACCTCCAACCCCCCTCTTTAATAAACTCTGTTGTACCTTTATTTGTTTGTTTTATGTGGAGATACAAGCCCCTGGTGATAGATACGGGTAGGAGACGAACCTGAGACCAAAAGATCTGGACCACTTTTAATTTTTACTCCTGTTTTGGTCAACAGTTCTGGCGACCGCAGCAGGACTCCAATTTGGTTTGTAATTTCCCTTTTTATTTTGTTGTTATTTAGGCACGGCTGTGAGTGTGACAACCCATTGGTTGTGGGGTGAGGTTTCTGCCTCTGCAGCATACTCGGAGCAGAGACCGGCGGGTAGGCAGGGACGCCGGCGGCTCAGGCCGTTGATTCCCACAGCGGGCAGTCCGAGTGCTGGCCACGAGGAGCGTGGTTGTGTCCCACGTGGCTTCGGCCATTGTGGATTGAGTAGTCGAGTAGCTGGATCATCCGGCAAGGCCCAGGCAACGCGCCAGGGTCGGAAGAGGCAGAAGGCCTACGGAGAGCGCGACTACCCCGTTAAGACTCCCGAGAGATCTGACTCCCTCATAATGAGAGAGGGACAGCGTCGGACACTGTCCCAGGGGCCCACATACCCCGACGCACCCAAGGAGGGGCTTGGAGTGCGGAGCTGCCATGCCGAGCAGCGGCAGCGGCAACAGCAGTAAACTGTAACAAGCTTTCAGGTCCTGGTAGCTTGAACGACTCAGGCTGACCATGAGTATGCGGACCTTAGGAGCAGTTGGTTGGGAAGGAGAGCAGAATAAAGATTCTTTATGTGCCGGTGTCCATTATTTTGGAAAAGGCAAAAACCCATGGTCCGAAGGGTTAATTAAGGGCCGGGAAGCATTCAGTGTGTTGTCCCGTAGATGGGAGGCTATGGCCCACGATAAGCCAAAGCCCTCCCGGAAGGTAAAGAGCCCTCATCTATGGGTTGTACCTGTCCAGTGTTGAACTCCATAAGAGCGGAGAGAGACAGTGACCTCCGATCCCAACTACAAGAACGGGATCAGGAGATAGAGAAATTGGGATACAAGCTAGAAGGGCTGGAGGCACAAAACACTACCTATGTGTCCCAGCTGGGGTGTTTGGAACTCCAGGTTCAGGATTTGACCACATCACTGGCAAAACGGGAGAAAGAAGCTCTCTCCCCCCAGACCCAGCAGACAGAATCCCAGGCAGCCATTACGGAGCTCCTTAAAGAACTGGGCTCCAGGGAAAGCAGACCTGCTGATCATTTAGAGTGTCAGCATGAATTAAGGAAGTTGAGAAAGAAACTCGAGAAAACTCGAGGCCTCTTAAGGGCTGTCAGTAAGGCTCCAGTTTGTAGAGGGGAATCCTCTCGTAGCGGCCATGACAGTAGTTCTCCAGTATTGGAGGAGAAGTACATTAGAGCTCCCCTCAAGGCAGCAAAGCCAGTGGCAATGCCAGCTGCTCCCCCGCAAGAAATGTGCGAAGAGGGGAAGAGCCTTCCTATGGCCCCAGTGACTACTACTGTGGTTAACTTTGGTTCTGATGCCAACCGACCAGCAGAGACCAGACAGGAAGTGAAGGCGTATACCCCCGATCAGACCCGCGCTATGGGTAAAGCCCTAGGCCCTTTAACCAAAGAAACAGCTTTGGACTGGTTAGCAAAAGTCTGCGCCCTCCCTAATGTCATCAAGGAGGATGTAGCATCACTGGTTAGGGAGTGTATGTCTGGGGAAGACTTTGGGGCCCTACCTACGTATTTGCAGGTAGCTGATGTCCCCACTGTGTGGAAGTTTTACTACCCCAGCCAAAGCATAATGGGACGATACTACTCTGAGCATCAGCAGGCTGGAGAATGCCCTGAAAAGTACTCGAGCTGCAAAAAGTTGCTATACTGGCTGGCGGGTGCAGAGACTTGTAATACTCTGGAGTTCGTGGAAGCAGCATTCCAAGCTCTGAGATCGACCATGAGAATCGCTCTAGGACCCATAGATCCAGCCAGCATCTTCCTTAGAGAGTTAGAGGAAAAGGTGAGAATGGCATATGAGCTCCAGAGAGAAGCGTTCCCTACTGCTCTCAAGAAACAGGTGTCTGTAGTCACTGACAAAAGGAAGGAGTTTCCAAAAAGCTCCAGGCATAAGACAGAGAGTCTCCAGTACCCCAGGAGCCCTGCTGCACAAAGGTCTAGCTCAATGAAGCATTCAGTGGAAGTTCCGTCCAAAGAGGACACCAGATCTTTCCATACCATGATCTGGAGGCAGTTGCTTCAGTTTGAACGCAAGGAGGACATAGACGGGTTGTCAACCAACGAGTTACTGGAGAAGTTAGTTGGACACAGGAAGACCCACGAGAACCAGCAACCACTAGCATCTCCGAGCCTTTTGTGAAGGGGCCGAGCCCCCCCTTGTTCCCCCGTTAAAGTGCCAGTTAATTTAGATCAGTGGGGATGGCTTATTACAACGGCTCTGTTTAAGGGTGGGTTTGGCTGCTTTCATCAGCAAATGTTGGTTGACACTGGTGCCTCAGTTTCCATTTTAAATTCTTGTGGCGATCCAAAGGTGCTGGAGGGTTACAGTGGTGGAAGTTGCTCTGTTCCATTTACAGTGCCTATATTATGTGCATTAACAGCAGTTACCATTCAGGCTACCTTTGGGATCCAAAGATTGCCTGATGGACAGGGGATTTTAGGGATTGATCTCCTGAAGAATCTGGGCATAGTTGTAGATCTCCCCAACAGACAGCTGATTGTAGGAAGCAAGGGTGAACAACACGGTGTTATACCAGACTCCCACAGGATATCTGCTTTAAAGACCCCTGAAGAGCTTGTCATATCTCAATTAGAGCCCGATGTTAACCATACAGTCCAGGAACACCTTGGAACCTTTGCAAGCAACAAACTGCAGTGCGGGCACATACGTGCAAAGGTACGCATAGACGGACCTGATCCACAGCCCCTGAAACAGTATAGGTACCCTGCAGAAGCCGCAGAGAGCTTAAAAGCAATAGTCAAGGCACTAGTGCAACAGAAGGTACTAGCTGAAGTGGAAAGCCCCTGCAACTAACCTATTTGGCCGGTGATGAAGGCTGACAAGAAGACATGGCGTCTCACCATAGACTATAGGGAGTTAAACCGGGTAACCCCTCATATGGCCCCAGTGGTGGCAAAATTTAATGACATCATGGCTGCCATTACTGCAGGTGCTAAATGCTTTTCAGTACTCGACTTGTCCAACGCCTTCTTTAGCATATCAGTACACCAAGAATCCCAGCACAAGTTCGCCTTCACTTTCGAGGGACGTCAGTTGACTTTCACCCGCGTTCCCCAGGGCCTACACAATGCCCCGAGTATATGTCACCGTTATGTCTCCGGAATGTGGAGAGGAATGCCGGATCAGAACCAGATATTGAGTTGTGTGGATGATATCCTAATCGACACGGTGAACCGTGAGGAGAATCTGCGAATTCTTGGGATAGTTTTGGATAAAATCCACTCCACTGGCTTCCTAGTTAACCCAGCAAAAGCCCAGTTAGTGTGACCCGAGGTAACATATTTGAGCATCCATTTATCTCCAAATGGAAAACAACCGGACAGACAAAGAGTTGAACTCGTTTGTAAGCTCCCAGCACCTAGAGACATTTCGACATTACGGTCATTCTTGCGCCTCACAAGATTCTCCCGAGAACTTATAGACGTCCCTTGCTGTCATTGCAAGACCCCTTTTTAAATTACTCCAGAAAGGCCAAGAATGGAAGTGGGAGGACACTCACCAGACTTTGAAGCAAGCATTAGTGAAGGCTCCGGCTTTAGCTTTCCCTAAGCCTGAGAGTCCCTTTCACTTGCAGCTGGCTACTGATGGAGATGGGATCAGTGCAGTACTCTTACAGGACTACGGCAGCGGACTACGCCCAGTTGCCTACGGATCAAGAGTCCTCACCCAGGTGGAACGAACATTCAGCCCCTGTGAAAAAGAGGTCCTGACGCTGGTGTGGGCAATCAGCCACTGGGAATATTTAATGGGGCTAGCTCCAGTCATCTTAAGAACATCACACACCCCCATTAAATACGTGGTGTCAGGAAAGATCAATGAAGGGCGAGTGTCATCCCCTCGACTTGCTAACTGGACCTTAAGTTTGGTGAACTGAGACACCAAGGTACACAAGTCTCTCCAGTTCAGTATCCTTCCATATGCACTATTGTTGGAAGGTCAGGACCACGAATGCCCATTACCATCGTTGACTCCAGCGGTCGAGTCTCCCTTTAAGGTGGAAACCAGCTTCCTGAAGATCAAGGAGATGAAATTAGCCGTCTGGGTTGTAGATGGCAGTTGTTACCATCAAGATGGCCAGATACACGCCGGTTATGCTGCTCTACAGCCGACTTCAAAGAAGACACTGCAGGGAACAGTAAAACCATATTCGACTCAGGCAGCCGAAATAGTGGCAGTTGTGGCTGTCTTGTATGAAGAAAAGCAAGAAGAAAATATTTGCATTTGCTCTGACTTGGACTGGGTGATCCGAGCCTTAAGTGACTGGATGCCTGTATGGATTCAGAATCAGATGCGCTCGTCGGACGGAAAGCCCATAAGGTATGCTAACTACCTCCAACATGCCTGGAATCTGGCATCCGACAGGTTAGGACAAACTCACATGTGCAAGGTAAAAGCCCATTGTAAGGATCTCACAGAGGTGTCCAAGCTCAACCATCAAGTGGCCCTTTTAGCAAAGGAAGCCGCTTTGCTCGATGAGAGCCATCTTTGGAGACACACGACATTACCTGTCTCTAAGATTCAGCTATCAAATCCTGATGTAAATAACCAGTTTGATATCAAGCAGCTTCAGCAGCAAGATCAGCAGATCAAAGACTTGTTGGAAAAGAAAGAGTGCAAAGGGTACTCTATTTACCCAGATAAGCATGGGCTTATCCTGGCTTGCAGGAAAAATGACAATGCGCTTCCAGTATTGGTAATGCCTAGCTGTCTGAGAAAAGAGCTGGTTAATTTAGCCCATCAGCAAGATAATTTCTGTCCAGAAAAAACCATGGCATGCATAACATCTGTGGCCTGGTAGCCAGAAATGTGGAAGGATGTCAACACACGCATCCAATCCTGCTTAAGATGCGTGGAGAACAATGCAACGCCCAGAATCGCTAAGGGACCCTTGCAGCAGCATCTCGTAGAAGGTCCTTGGTGCAGGATCCAGATTGACTATATTGGCCCTCTTCCCTGCACTGGCAGAAGCCATAAATACTGTTTGGTAGTTGTCGATGTTTTTACTAAATGGGTGGAAGCTTACCCGACGAAGAACTGCACCGCAAAGACGACAGCTAAGGTTCTCTTGGAAGAGACCTTCTCCAGGTTTGGACTGCCTCTAGAGATTGATTCAGATCAAGGTCCTCACTTCGTTGGCGAAATCACCCAAGTGTTGTGTCAGGCTTTGGGAGTAAAGCAACGCTTGCACATCGCAGGCCACCCCCAAAGCTCTGGCTCAGTCGAGAGGACTAACAGGACCCTAAAAGCCGCATTAAGGAAAGTCGTCTCCTTCCAGGGAAAAGACTGGGATATAAAGCTTCCCCTTGTACTCATGGCTATTAGGTCGACAGTAGCATCTCATGGCTTTACTCCATTTGAGGCCATGATGGGACGACCCATGAGAACCCCAGAACATTGGTGGGTAGGGGAACAGCCCCCAGATGATTACCAACCTAGGCTTAAAATAGATACTTACATGTCCCAGATATTACGTGACATCAGTGACATACAACAACGAGTGGCCGCCCAATTGAAATCCAATATTAAGGTCATGAACAGGAAGCTCGGGCATGTGAAGGTTATGGAATGGGATGTAGGGGATAAGGTTCTTTATAAATACTACTCTGACAAGGGTCATGCTCTGAGCCCTAGATGGGTAGGCCCAGCTATGATTGTTAATAAGGCCAGCCCTAATGTGTATCAAATAGAGATCCCTGATAAGAAGAAAAAACATATAAAATGGTTTCATTCTAGCCAACTAAAGCCATGGAAAGGAGCTGAGCCATGTGTCTTAAATCATTAACAAGTATCATTTCTATTTACCTGCAGGGAAATCTCATCCATTGAACATTCTGGATGCTTATCTTTGTAATATATGTAAATATGACTGTTTATGTACAGCCTAATGAACATTATTTCTGCAACATTGAACTGACACGAGATGCGACAACCGGGTGGGCTACTCCAAAGTTTTTAATACCCTTGGAAGCTACTCGTAGTATAAAATGTGCTAATAATACAGTCCCCGTAATGATTTATACTGTTCAGGATTAATGTCAATGTGACCTAATTTGGATCATGGAAACTGAAAATATTGTAGGCAAAGTCACAGGTACAAAACTTATTTCTTGTAATATAGAAAGTAGTGAAACTGGTCCATTGGGACAAGTCCTATTACCCCGGAATAGCTGTACTTGGAATATTACCCTGCCAGCACAGCAATGCTTTGGGGGGCCAGTTACTTCTAGTTATTATCAATGGTGGTATGTGTCTAACCTCCAATATTGAACCTTTCATAAGAGAGGGGTTGTCCCTATTCAAATTGTCTATTCGTGCTCAGTTTCATCAATCATCAGTGTACATTAGGCTACATACTGCTGTACAGTCTTTTGGAGTTATTGTGGATTGTGTCAGCAGCCCTTCCCAAGTTTGTAGTTCCTCTTGTGTTAAAAACAGTTTTTGTTTAAGTGAAGAGCCAGGAGTGATATTCGTGCTTGAGTGTACCGGTGTGCTTGAAACCAACATAACATCTAAGAATTCTGGAATCTGGTCCCTGGCGAGTCCTTTTGGGTTACTTCAAACCATTGAGGTAACTATAGTACCACCCCCATATATTAATCATGCTGGACCTCTGGTCATCAATCAGAATCTTAAACGAGTGGTCATATCTAACCCAGTATACTCCATTAAAAGAGTGGTTGTGGATGTGCAATCTCTAATTTCTGGCATCATGTCTAACTGCACCCCATTTGTGGCGCCATCTGTCTCAGGCTGGGAATCTTGGCTCCTGAGTGTTAACCCAAGGTACAACAGGGTAAAAAGGGACCTTACTGCCAAAATTCTGGGAGGTGCGGGTACAGGTTTAGGTGTTGTAAGTGCTGTATCTATGATAAGAAATCTCACACTGGTACCTTCTTTGCGTTTTGTCAAATCTGCTGTGAAAGTGTTCTTAAAACAAACATGTGCTGGGTCATCATCCGAGATTGCTATAACATGAAATATATGGTAGAATGTGGGTAAAACAGAACAGGAGACGTACAATTCTACCCCAAGGAGTTCAGTCACAAATTTAATTAACACATAATTTTTTTAACGAGCATCATCAGCATGGAAGCATGTCCTCTGGAATGGTGGCCGAAGCATGAAGGGGCATATGAATGTTTAGCATGTAAATACCTTGCAACACCGGGTACAAAAGTGCCATGCGGATGCCGGTTCTCACTTTCAGGTGACGTAAATAAGAAGCAGTCAGCAGTATCTCCCGTAAATGTAAACAAACTTGTTTGTCTTAGCAATTGGCTGAACAAGAAGTAGATCTGAGTGGACTTGTAGGCTCTAAAGTTTTACATTGTTTTGTTTTTGAGTGCAGTTATGTAAAAAAAAAAATCTACATTTATAAGTTCAACTTTCACAATTTAGGCCACGTCTACACTACCCGCCGGATCGGCGGGTAGCGATCGAATTATCGGGGATCGATTTATCGCATGTAGTGTAGACGCAATAAATCGATTCCTGATCGCTCTCCCGTCGGCTGCTGAACTCCAGCAGTGCGAAAGGCGGAAGCAAAGTCGACGGGGGAGCTGCGGCCGTCGATCCAGCACCACGAGGACGCGAAGTAAGTAATTTTAATTAGATCTAAGTTACGTCGACTTCAGCTACGCTATTCTCGTAGCTGAAGTTGCGTATCTTAGATCGATCTCCCCCCCCAGTGTGGACCTGGCCAAAGAGATTGCACTTCAGTACTTGTATGAGGTGAATTGAAAAATATTTCTTTTATAATTTTTACAGTGCAAATTTTTGTAATAAAAATAATAATATAAAGTGAACACTGTACACTTTGTATTCTGTGTTGTAATAGAAATCAATATATTTGAAAATGTAGATAAACATCCAAAAATATTCAATAAATTTCAATTGGTATTCTATTGTTTAACAGTGCGATTAATCGCGCTTAATTTTTTTAATCACAGTTAATTTTTTTGAGTTAATCGCGTGAGTTAACTGCGATTAATCGACAGCCCTAATTTTTACCTATGTCCAGTACAGATGATGTAATTTACTGAAGGCAGCATCAGTTTAGATTTTATGCTTCTGAGGCAGATCTCCAGACTCCGGATGAGTTGAGTTCTATGTAAGTTGTCTCTAAGGACTTGTCTCTGCATAAAACCTTGTACCACTTTCTCCATATGTTTCTCTCCTGGATAGTTAAAGTGGCACAACACCCTAGTGTGGCTGCAGTTATATCAGGATAAAAGTGTGGTTTATTTCTATACAGGAAAGGGAACAACTATACCAATATAAAACACCTTGATTCTGGTATAACTGCCTCCACACTAGGGCTTTTCCTGGTATAATTGTTTTGGTTAAAAAAACACCGCCACCCCCCCCAGCAAAATAGTTATACTGATAGCAGGCATTTGTCTCTCTTCCAAGTAAACTAAAAGTGTGTTGGGATTTTGTATATTTTACTACTCAGGTGACTTAGATTTTAGAAGTTCAAATAAATTGATAATAACACCAGGAAAGCTTAGAGAAATACAAACTCTCTAAAGACAAGACCAATAATTACAATTTTTCTCTTAAGTAGGTTGAATGCCTCAGTCTTGAAAAGTAGAATAGGATCCCATCATTATATAAAACAGTTTGTATTTGTTATGTCGATCCCATACCAAACCAAAAGATGGCAGCATTTCATGTTTGATGTACAGTTTAGATCACAAATCAGGGTGAAGCATCAGAGTTTCCAGGCTGTAACAGTTAAAAAAAACTCCAAAATGTTGCAATCTCTATATTTAAAAAAAGAAAAGAAAGTTAGTACCCATTGTGATTTTGCACGCCATAATGTTTTATGGAAATATGCTTATGAGTGTGAATATAAGGTAATTGGAATATGCTTCATGCAAAAGGTCTCTTGTAAGGTATCATTACAAAGGTTATAACCTACTGAATATATTCCTCCTATTTGTATGAATGTATCATTCTTGTATCTGAAACTAGAAATATGAAGTATAACTCTGAGGTCCTATTGTAATTATGCAAAGTGTGGGCCATTAATTCATAGATTCATAGATTCTAGGACTGGAAGGGACCTCGAGAGGTCATCGAGTCCAGTCCCCTGCCCTCATGGCAGGACCAAATACTGTCTAGACCATCCCTGATAGACATTTATCTAACCTACTCTTAAATATCTCCAGAGATGGAGATTCCACAACCTCCCTAGGCAATTTATTCCAGTGTTTAACCACCCTGACAGTTAGGAACTTTTTCCTAATGTCCAACCTAAACCTCCCTTGCTGCAGTTTAAGCCCATTGCTTCTTGTTCTATCCTTAGAGG